>JAOBAT010061941.1:0-25043 GCA_026413305.1 Hydrozoanthus tunicans | reverse complement strand
GTGGACCAGAAGATACTTGTGGATAATATATATATATATATATATATATATATATGAGTGAACATACAAGCTATATATATATATGGGATGTTTCAAGCTTCCGCCAACCTTTATATATGAGATGTTTCAGGCTTCCATCGTATATATACAGGGATTTCGAACTTATATCGAAATTTCAACGTATATTCGTGAAAGAACCTATGTATTTTTGTTTTAGACTTTGTCATGCTTGGCGTTCCATAGCTTGGCCAAATTCCATGCTGATTTACATATTGTTACTAAAATCCAACAAAGTCACGTTTGGCCACTTGTTAAGATTTTGTGCTTAAACAAAATAGTAAGTACTTTAGCCTTTTACTGATAAGTAGTTATTAATAAAGTAAATGTCCTTGAAAATCCAATTATAGGTTTTTCTAAAATATTGACAAGGTTCAAGGTTCAATATTAACAAGGTTCAAGGTTCAATATTGCTTCAATTCACAGCTTCCAGGAATTTCTCAAATTAAATGCTGGTACCTCAATTTCTATTCGAATGGCCGGGTCAAAAAAATTTCATATTTTCTAAAATAAGAACCAAGAGTTTTAATACTAGCTTGTGTGACTTTTAACAAATTCCGTATACGTTGAAAATCTAAATGAAAGCTGTACCGGAGGGAAATAGAGCGCAAAATTGTTTCGATTTGATATCAACGGGGCATGTTTTTCTTAATTCAGGGACAAAATTACTCGGCCCATATCTGGCGCAGGTCACTTCCGAAGCTTTCCAAAAATTACTAAAAGTCTTCGAGATGCCTTGAAAACGTTTTCTAGCCAATCGCAAAATTTTTTGTGAATTTGTTAAGATATTTGAACGCTTCCGTACTTCCGAATATCTCTGAAGATTTTCCGGAAATTTTTAAAATTCGTAAAATTTGCCTTACAAACGTTTAACCCCGTTTCGAAAAATATCAGAACGTTTCAACATAATGCAAAGGGTTTCAAACTCGAAAATCTTGGGACAAATAAAGTTAGTTAAGCAACGCTTTCTCGTGTCGATCGGTACCACGAAAATGAAGAATTCTGCCCACCTGGTCACGAACCATGTAATTGCATGGTTCCTCGCAAAATTAAGGATTAATTTCTCTTGTCTGCTGATTTTTCCCAAGTTGAAAACACTTGTGAAAATATACACATCTGCATTTTACTCGGCCCCAAACCTATACGAAATTACTAGGGCCCAGGTTCAAAAGAGCATATCAGGCTGTTATATTGGAGTGTTCATAACCTTTTTTTGTTGACCACTGCTTTGAAATGCGACCAGGAAAAGAGCTGATTTGAAATTTGAGTTTAAGAAAGAAAATCTTTTAAAATCAATCTTTCTAACCGTGCAGTGCAACAAGTAGATTGTTCCAGAAAAAAAGCATACTATGCTTTTAGCAGTGCTCATGTTTTTTAGAAATTATGCAGAATTGTGCTACTTTCTGAAAATAATGTTCTCTGTCACCGACATTACGCTAATTAGATAAGGAAAATAAAGATCATCAGTAGCTAGTTACATCACGATGGCATATCTCATGGTTCTAGTTATATCACGAGGGCATATCTCATGGTTCTGGTTATATGAAGAGGGTATAACTCATGGTTCTAGTTATATCAAGAGGGTTAATCTTTTGAATCTAGGCACATCACGATTGCATATCTCATGGTTCTGCAAATCAGCAAGTCCTGGTCGAAAACGTCTTTTAATCGAAAAATTATTATCCATAGCTAAGTCACATCGTGTGCGGTTGCATACTACCACTATGTTCTAACTTAACTTTTTCGATACCCTTCCAGCTTAAACCTTTTAATACCACAAACAAGTGTCTTGCCTCATGCACATGTGCATCGAGCACTCTTCTTCCCCTCGGTGACACAATCTCTAGTTAGATACGTTACGTATCGGTGCTAAATCGTAATACGGTGGAAATTGAAGGCTAAAGGACGCAAACGAAGCACGCAATTACGAACAAACACAATTTCCCTGATAATGTCAATGATGCTTGTGTGCCCCCACAGGTGTCCCCAACGTATGCATTACACAGGTGACCCAGACAACATCTCCTGCAGTAGCTCAACTTCGGTACACCGTTCGAAGACCATTTTTGAAATGAAAAGTGACAAGTCGGGGAGCAACCACGCACAACACGTGACATCCTATCGTTAGTGCTCGTTTCTTTGGTTACAGAACAGAATTGGAGCTTAGTATGACACGTGACGGTGCTACTTCCATTCAGGTTGTATTCTGGACACTGCCCATGTTTCGAGTCGCAACTGTAGCACGTTTCTGCTGCAAAGAAAAGTTAAATTGCTCTTATGAATTTCTTTTCTCTTGTTTTATTATTTTTGGCCGACTTGATGAGAAATTGAGAGGACTGCGACTGGAAAGTTTGTTGTTGTTTTTTTTTTGACAAGCTTGGGTCTAAATCATTTAAGGAATCCCTCCACTGTAAAACAATATTGACTTCAAAACAACGCCTTAATAAATCTGTTTCAATGTCAGCAGCTCAAACTGATAATTATGCATCGAAATCAAAATACCAAGTAATTTAGTTTCATCATATAGTTTCCAGCGCGCCGCCATTTTGAAATGTGACGTGATTCGGTTTCAGTGCCAGTCTTCACTCTTGTTCGTTGCTAATGTATTCATCGAGAGTGGAGACTCGCACTACAACCAAAACACGTTACATTTCAAAATGGCGGCGCGCGGGAAGTTCAAACCCTAGAAATGGTCAAACTTAGCTGCTTAGGGTTAGATGTACAGGCTTATCAAACTTGAGATTCTGATATGGACATAGACTTAATAAAAGCTTTATTTGAGAGCAATATGGTTATACAGTGTCGAACTTCTTTAAGGATAATTCCTAGCTGATCAGTAAAGAGCATTCGGAAGAAAACTCAGGCTAGAATGAAAGTCATAACATGTTATCAGAAGGTGGTTTGAGCGTAGTTAATATAGCCGACTGGTTATGAAAGCCGGCAAACTTCAAAAGGGAAATATAAAGAATGTGAAAAGAGGCTTTGTTGTAGGTTGAATCGTGAGAGTGCACATTATTTGTTTCAGGTGTTAGTGAGAATCTTTGACTGGCTACTTGTTGATTTACACCTCAAAACCTTTTGTATTTTGTGCACCTTCACGACTAGAAAACAAAAGAAAACGGCTAACAAAGACCTACAACAATGGCTTCAAAACCAGTCCCTAGATTTACTATGGTTTGAGATATATTGAAAGCGAGTATAAGAAAGCAATCGGAATAAATACAAGTTCAACATTTGGGTTACACTATTTTTAGCATTTTAAGATACAAGATTTCATGACAAAACCAGAGAGATCGAACAAAAATAAGACCCTTCAAAACTGAAAACACTGGATGTTGAAGAGATTTTGAAAACGCTTGCATTGAAATATTGAAATGTGACTGGAGAAACATGCGTCCATGCAGCAGTTGCGCTCTGCAAGTCTTATATATCACCACTTAAAGACTTGTCTTTAAAAAAATAAAAACGTGAAATACGGTAGACACGATGGCAAAATATTTACAGGGTAGGCATGTAAATTCCCACAGCTAAAATCAATCTTTTTCCAAATTATTAGAGCTTTCTGTTTCTTTACACCAGTCTCCACCCATTTCGAGTGATAGATCATTTCAATCTGCGCAGAACATGATGCGCGTGAGAAAAGGGTTGAAAAATATTTGCCTGGGCCGCTCAAAGAAGTTAGTCTCAAATACAAGCAAGACACGTGTTATTAGTAGAAATGGGGGATACCTTTTGTGATTGCGACTGCACACATTGTGGCAACTGCTATGAACTAACCCACTAGCTTTCTCTTCATTTGCACCTATTTCTGCATTAGTTCTTATACTGATTCCGATCAAACTGAAAAGATAAGTAAAAAAAATATCATACTTAAAACATCTTACAACTCCTGTCTATCCAGTATCAACAATAATTATAGGCGACCTTTTTACCAGTATTTTACCAGTTGATACACCAAAACAATCTACCAATATGTTTCTAGTTCAGATTCAATAATAATCTACCAGTTTGTTTGCGGCTCATATTCCATAATGATTTACCAATCTGTTTCCAGTTCATACTCCATAATCTAATAACCAATGAAAACTTTGACCTAGCAGGCCGGGAACTGGTAACCTGTGACGTAGCAACAGTGAGTTATGTGGTCAGTTTTGTTTAAAAAAATTCATTCCTGTCAAAAAATATCACAAAATTTTTATTTCAAACAATTTCAAAGGAATAATTCATTGATTAAAGTTTTAGTGTGACTATTGTAGCCAGAATTGAACTTTTTGAGATAATAAAATTGTCTACTCTTTAATGCCTCGTGCTACGTAATATGCCTCCTGCTACGTCATCATTGCACGCTTCAAGTCTAAAAAATATAACAGGAACGGCGAGAAAAGGTTTTATTCTCAAAAATTACTATTATCAAAGGGTTCTACTTTTCATCTTAAGAAATAACTTAAGAAATAAGCTTGATAGGGACTTTAAACAACTATGCTACTTTTTGTCGCTTTCCATGAATCTAATAATCAAGTCGTTGCATTGCGCCTTGTATGAACCCAAAAATCGATCCTTGCTCACCACAGAGTCTCCAGTAGCTCAATGGTTAGAGCAGCCGACTGGAGTACGGAGGGTCATGGGTTCAAATGCCATCTGGGGCACGGATTTTTTTCCGAGTTTTCTCCTTATCTTTAATATCACGTAATTATTATTGGTTCATCGTTTGTTCACTATTGACTCAGAAATAAATCCAACTCGTAGTCCAACTGATGAATAGACCCCGTTTTCGACTAGCATTACAATAGTATTATTTGCAGTTTCAATTTTCAAATAACTACACCTTGAAAATTTAAATAAAAAGCTCAGAAAGTTGAGGCCTAATGCAAGGCATTAATAGAGCAACTCTTATACCTTGTGACAGAAGTAAGTAAAAAGGTTGTTTTGCTAAGTGCGGCACTAAAACTTACCAGAGCTTGAAGAGCGTCATCTTTGTCACCTGACTAACAGAGCTTTGTTCCAAGTTTTATAAGTTCAAATGTTTGTTTGAAACAGTATATATGCGTTTCCATACTAACTACTCTTATCTTCAAACCAATCGTATCGACGGTGTATGGCAAGAAAACCCGGTTAACCAGTATCGCATATCAGTTTTAAGTGTCTGTTTCGAAAATCTTACCATACCAGGGGAGCTCTTCATAATGCATGTATGAATTAGTTACGAAGTCTGGAAACTGGAAGTTACAAAGAACGCTTACACCAAAGTATAATAAGCAATTTTTCTTCTCTATTGCGTTTCAGATTTTTGTGGAGCATTCATGATCATGAACAGCACTCGATGGTCAATTGTAATTTAAGCTGTCCGCGCACTTTTTAATCGTAACAAATGGCTGGTCTCATTTCCTTGTGACGTAGACTCGTCGTATCGGGAGTTTGCTGGCCACCGGCACGCTGTTATTTTCAGAATTACGAAATGAAAAGCTTTTAAATTTTGGAGTTCTTAGGGCTAAAAGAACAATAAGCAGAAAATCTTTTCCATCTTTTTTTTATCTCAATGCAGAGGGCCTTAATATTTTTCTGTTCTCAAGGCGTCGCTAGGACAAAGGGGAGGGCAAACGAATCAGACATAGGCGAAAAGGAAAAGCAAGAAATATTTTTTTGGAAGCCGTTACAGGTCATCAGTTGCATTAAGTTCATCCAGGAGCGCACGTTTGATATCAGATAGTAAGCAGGGAAGCAGCTAACATCCAATAAGCGTGAGAGTTTGTTTTGTTAAACGAGCTTTACTAGAAGATTACACAATATGTTTGCCTTCCGCACAAGTTTTTTCAGACTTTTTTTCAAATTCCTTATAAGGTCATTCGGTATATGCACGTGCAGATAACCGAGAATCGCTCGCAGCAACACTTATCTTGACAATTTCGGCCGAGTAGGCCCTAGGCACGAGTATATAGCGAGTTCCAAACTAGACGTCTTCATACAAGGTTTCGGGGTATAAGACTGATAATATTAGAATTCGAGGTAGTTATTGGGCGAATTTTGATTAATTTGTTGTCCGAAATGTATGTTATCGTACGCAAAATCTCCAGCCATACCATAAACTTGATTCAAAACCTCTGACCTGAGTGTCAGGGCGACCTTAAAATCTCCATGTCTCAAACTAACTCTGGACTGAAACCATTTTGTCATTGGTATTTTTATAGCTCTAAGGACTTTTGCCAACTTTTCTGTTCGACTGTGAATGGATAAAACTGCTTACCTGACCATTTTATTTCAAAATAGTATATTCAGTGCGAATAAAACTCAGAACATATGAGTCGATTTTTCCTTACATATTTTTTTATTTGAAAAAAAAAAGTCAAATTAAGCGCTAGCAAAAGACAGTGCGTGCGCTGATGATAAATCGGGATATTATTCTTGATTAGGCAATTGTTTTCGAAACGAATTTTAAACTTCGTCGCCATAAATTCATACAAAAACGACAAACTGTCCTAATATGTCATTTCAGCTCCCAGTAACGTTTGGGTTGCTAATGTCACGTTGTAACAACATGGAGGAACAAGCCGGCCCACAGAACAAATCCAAACTCGAGAATCAAGTGGCAAATTTTGTAGTTGCGGCTTTTTGCCGATTCATTTTCTAGTTATTCACCTATTTCAATTTTTTTGCTAAAACAAACAACATTGTCAACAATTCAAGCTAATCTAATCTAAGTTTTCGTTTCAATTTCCGCTACTTAGAGTCGTTCAATAAATTTCGTGTAGTTTCCTCCAAAGAGCCCACTGTCAGTAACAAGGCGTACAAATGGATTTCAAACGCTTTTCTTACTTTTCGCTATAAACCTTGCTGTAACGATGGCTTGCAAATAAACACAGCGGTTGGTTAAGCGATATTAGTTATCCCCTTTGGGTCAAGATCTGGTGCCAGACTCACCTTTTAAAAATTGTTCCTTATTTACCGATCACTGACCACAGAATCTATAAAACATAAAATAAAACATTAATAACTGCCTGTCTTCTTTAGCTTTAAAACGCCCGTTTGCTTTCTAGAAGGTAGCGATTTTGAATCTCCAAAATTTTTACTTGCTAGCAAATACACCTGCTGTGATGCCTTTTCTGATTGGCAACTGTTTAAAGAGCTGACAATTGCAAACATTGAATCGAATATTTCAAAGACTTTCTGGCGTCGTTGCTTTGATACGAAGAGTTCAAAGAAGTTATGTCCGGAAAAAAAACATTTTTTCGTTTAACTTAAATTTCTTTTTCAAATTTAACCAACACCATGAATAAATAAGCAGCTTGTTTGTAAATCGCCGTCACCACAGCATTTTAAGAGTTTGGTAAACCGAAAAACAAACCTTTGAGCTTAGGGCCCCAATATCGAAACTTGAAAACTAACTTCGTAATTTTAAAATGAGGCTATGTCCCATGCTCTTCCTGTTTCACGCGCAAGTCGAACCAGACAGTCACGTCCACAAACTCTTTCTATTTTGGCAAGTTTCTAAAACTGGTGTGATCAGCGACGAGTTCCAAAATGTTTGGCCGATCTTAAAACTGCCTTCTCGTTAATTTCCTTTCCTTTAATACACTAATACTTCGATCTTGGAGAGAGAGAGAGAGAGAGAGAGAGAGTCATGTTTGGAAATGTAGAGGAAAACGGGAAATCCCTCAGTGTTATTAAAAAAAACAGTAGTGCATTGAAAAATACACTCGCTTTAAAAAAAAGCGAACATACTGCCTTTGACAAGAAATGGGGCATACGCAAACATGGTATAATAAAATTAATTAGTGACAATTGTTGAACCAATAGTACTCTTTAAGGTTGGTCCACTGGCCTGTGTAGCATTAACACACTTTTAATATTTCATGGTTTATATCATAATTACAATGTTAGTGTGCGAAAATGAACTGTATAGGTAAACCTATAAACTTTTCTGCCAGATGTAGGTATATTTCTAAATTGTAAATATCGAAATCCCAATTTTAAAAAAAGTTGCCTTTCCTGTAGAGCAGGGTTTGAGCCAGGAGTCTACTTTAGGTATCTAGCTGTGATCAAGCTAGCTAAATCCTTTCTTGGGCCAAATGGCCCCCTTAGGCCGGCGCTTAGAGGCCAGGTTCCAAAGCGATTTCGGGATTAGTTCGGGAACCGACCCAAAAAAAACATTTCCGCCGGTGCTTATCTCGGGTTTATGTAGTGTTAAGTGGATGAGAGTCTTTGACTCCCCCTGGACAGGACACTAATCAATCGCAGGTTAGCTCCCAGCAGAACTGGTACTCACTTAAACAACTGAGTCGACTGGAACAAAGTCAGGTAAAGTGTCTTGTTCAAGGACCGCACAACACAGTGGTCTGACCGGGGCTCGAACTCGCGACCCTAGGATTACGAGTCTAACACGCTAAGTCCGCTCGGCCACTGCGCCACCGACTTTTAGCTTTGACTAGCTTTATGAAAATGAATTTAAGAGTGAGTCCATGAGAGCACCAGGCAAGTGTGCTACATGCCATATCACCGATTTCGTTGAAACTTGGCACGTTTATAGGGTCTATCCTAAAACTCAAATATACGAAGTGGCTTGCTCGTCCGATTTTTCAGGGAGGAGTTTGACTATCCTCCTGACTTTTTCAGGACTTTGACCTCTGATAAGGTCTGGAAACTAGGGAAAAGTAGACAGCTTCCAAATCAAGAGATTTAGCTGTATCAAGTAGTGCTTTAGCATACACTTAGATACATTATAGGAGAGTGCCATCACCAAGTGTCAGTCATTTTGATTGACAGCTTGTCCATCAGAGCAATTTATGCATGAGTAGGTATTTTGCTTTAGATTTGTAGGCTGAGTTTGAAGTCAAATATCTCTTGTTACCAACTAGGTACCAAATCGGTTTGAATGCCCTGACTTAATTCGACCTGAAAGAAGTAGCTACACAAACGTGCTGGAAGATGCAAAATCCTGATTTTATAAGCACATAAATGGTTGTTCTAATTTATTTGTCCTTTCTGAAAGCAGTTCTTGTATCCTAAAAAACGAATTAAGAAATTATTTCCGTTTCTTTGTGATGAATGGTCACGGTAGTAGTCAATCAAGCATGAAAAACCCTATTTTAGGGCGAATTTTGAAACAATTTCTGTGACTCTTAAATGTGTTGCCCGCCAATGTTTTTCATGTTTTGTAGAGACTAAAGGTCGAATTAAGTCAGGGCATTCAAACCGATTTGGTACCTAGTTTGCAACAAGAGATATTTGACTTCAAACTCAGCCTACAAATCTAAGGCAAAATACCTACTCATGCATAAATTGCTCTGATGGACAAGCTGTCAATCAAAATGACTGACACTTGGTGGGTGCACTCTCCTATAATGTATCTAAGTGTATGCTAAAGCACTACTTGATACAGCTAAATCTCTTGATTTGGACGCTGTCTACTTTTCCCTAGTTTCCAGACCTTATCAGAGGACAAAGTCCTGAAAAAGTCAGTAGGGTAGTCAAACTCCCCCCTGAAAAATCGGACGAGCAAGTCACTTCGTGTATTTGAGTTTTAGGATAGACCCTATAAACGTGCCAAGTTTCAACGAAATCGGTGAGATGGCATGTAGCACACCTGCCTGGTGCTCTCATGGACTCACTCTTAATTAGATACTAAAAAGCGCCGATGGGAAAGTTCGTAAACACGTATTAAATATTTTTATATATATCTCCCTCCCTCGTAGTTTGTAGAACCGTCCTGTAATCGAGCCAGAATATTATAAGCAACACATTTCCACCTAATAACCACAATACTGTATCCACTGCAAGCCATTAAATATATCCTAAAAACCGAATGCGAGGTCTGTCCGGAAAAATATTGCGCGAGGTCTTTCGAGGGCAAATATTCTCCCGGAAAGACTGTGATAACTAGGTTATGAAGAGGATTATTACATAGCTTCAGCTTCTTAAATCAGTAAAAGTGAACAAACGATTATCTCTTCGCGCTCGCGTTAACAAGAAATCGGTCCAATAACTTCCGGTCCTGTATGGGAAGTTATTGGACCGATTTTCGGCCAATCAGAACGTAGGATTTTCGGCGATTTCCGATTTTCGGCCAATCAGAACGCAGGATTTTCGGCGATTTCCGATTTTCGGCCAATCAGAACGCAGGATTTTCGGCGATTTCCGATTTTCGGCCAATCAGAACGCAGGATTTGGTGTTTGACTTGACACTTGAAACCCATGTTCACACGCGGGCAGTCGTGAATACTTCAATGAAAGGTATCCAGTGGTGAGCTCGTGGAGTAAGTAAGATATCTAGGGCCCGTCTACACTAACGCGGATTCAAAAGTATACGGATTCGTTTTACCGAAAAAACATCAATTGATCCGCGTCCACACTACCGTTTTCATAGCGTTTCCGACCGTCCACACTAACACGCCGCGAACCATAGCTTGTCATGTTTAGTTTTTTTGCGCATGCTCGCGAGAGCCTGTTATTCAACCACGTGGTACAGTTGACGTCATCGTTTCCAATTTTATCCGGGTCCGAACGTCCACACTAGCACGAAAGATATACGGATTCGTTTTTATCCACTTTCGCGAGCGTTTCCAAACTTATACGGATTCGGTGGATCCGATCCGCGTGATTAGTGTGGACGGAATGCCTAAACGTATCAAAAAGTATACGGGTTCGAATGAATCCGCGTTAGTGTCGACGGGCCCTTAATCATACTCAGAGATTTGATGTTGCAAAAATTGCTTGGAATTGTCCAGTGAGTACTTGTATGGGCGTCTCATCAGCATGGCAAGCTAACAAACAGGTTCCAGTTCCCATAGAAAATTGTCATCAAGACAAAACTAGCTCTATGCTAAATAACCTGAGACCAAGCACATATGCGCCGTGAAGGCTCTGAAAACCGCCGAACACCAAGATATCACGTGACACTTCGAACGTATTTTATTGGTAGCCGAAAAAGAGCGTTTTGAGCGACCTTTTAACGATCGCATGAATGCCCGTGACGAACATGAGACGATCCAGAATCGATTGCATACTTTCTATTGTTTACGCAATGAAATCCTGAGCCCCCAACCACCGCAATAGCTCTCCACGAGCTAAAAACTAGAGCTGAGAGATTGTCCGGGAGAGCAAAACGACAAACCGGATGCCAACAGATATCGTACTTATATTTGTTCTTTACACTATCTACTTGTCATGTAGCGTACAACCACATTAAAAGCTTAGAAGACGCATAAAGGTGCTAAATGCTATTCGAATGCTCTGAAATAACACTAAACCCTAGCATTTTGATTTAGGGCTACGGATAAAACATATTAAGATATATCGTTTCTGAATTCTATGGTGCGATTGGTTGTTCTATCTAGTTAAATACTCTGTACTTAAATATAATCATCTGCAGTCAGTAAGTAAAATGTAACGGTGAATGCGGAAATGCGCAAACTTCTGAACTTGCCTAAAATAATGGACGTAAAACAACGGTGTTAAAGTTAATTCTCCTTCAATCTACTACTCCGAAAAAGATGGCGAATGTAAAATTAACCACAATGCCTTGCGGACCTAACACAGCTAAACGAGGCTCAGAAAAAGCCAAAATTGGCGAAATTCTTCCTTTTAGGAACAACACTGTGTATGTCAAATTTAAGGTTTAAGGTTTGTTTCTCTTTGCGTTTTTATGGACGCGTTTTATTCAGACGTTTACGCGCTAGGAATTGTGGTAAATGTACAGGTTGCATCTTACTGAATCGGTACCTTTCGCTTAAAAGTTACCACAGTTCAGTTTTTTTGTTCGCTTTGTCAAACGATTACTTTTTTTCTGTTTCTAGGCGATGCAAGGAGACGTCTTTGAGAAAATTGGCGAAACAGAAAAAGTAACTTAGCTTGTCTTAGAGACCCCAAAATATCATAATCATTTCTAAAACGAGAACATCCGACAATACAAAAAGCAAAAATAGGATTATATTCAACAACAAGCACATCACCAAGAAGGAGTAACGCATTCGTTGGCCTTGTCACGCAATATCTCTAGCGTTACGTATTGCCATGGGCAAGCATGTCCCACGTCTTGAGCCATTTGCGCTTGTGTATTTCCTCGGATGTAAGTTCAACATGCCCGTAGGTGAACGGGCTAAAATACTGAAACGTCCCTAACACAGCCAACGCCAGCAGGACACAACACGTGATCAAAAGGTACCGCAGGTATTGATGTCTAGGTAGGAAAAAGTTTTGGTGAGTCGATAAAAACTCACTTTCACTTTGATGATACTAGTAAGCACTACTGTTAAATATACTAAACTTGCAATCAGGCATGGTAAAACGTGTTAAAAGAATGTAAGTGTATAGTTGTCTCTGATTTAAAATGGTTAAAAAATGTTTTTACCGAACATTTCGGCAGATACATCTGCCTTCATTAGCGGTGATAAAATGTAAATTTGTCGACAAACGTCGAATTATAAAAACGAGATTCCGGAAATACCAATTTAAATTACTTGGAATTGTCTTGAGCACAAAGGCTTCGGTAAACTGCTGGAATATTTATGTGGTCATTCCCTGCGTTTTTATCACGTATCGAACGTCACGCTTCTAAAAAGAGACGTTTATAAAAACAATCTCACTCATGTGTTATTCAAAAATCTCAAATTGCATTCACCCTAATTTTGATACTTTTTGCTCGTGTCACTCTTTTTGATACTCGTGCAAATTATTTCCAAATTGAACTCGAAGTCGTGTGATTGCTTATACAAAAAGCTGGTAAACCAGTTCACTTACCTAAAAACATAGTTATGGATGTGTTCAGCTAGGACGGGGATCAGGAGAATCGAAAAGAGTAGAGCCGGTAGGTATTGGTGTACAAACAGTGTTCGCTCCATTGGAAAGTACGGGATAAAATGGAGAAAATATCCCAAAACGAGTACATAGCCGACACACGTGAACTGCGCCCACGCACCTACAAACAAAAACAGTCATTAATCATAAAAAAAAGAAACAAATCCTTTCTCGAGCCAGGTCCCCATTAGGCAAGCTGCCTCCAAAAGCTGGTACTCATTTATACAGCTGAGTGGACTGGAACGAGTGGAGTAAAGTCTCTTGCTCAAGGGTACAACGGTGGTCTGGTTGGGTCGCAAAGTCGAGCACACTAAGCGCTCGGTCACTGCGCTGATAATAATGATACAAATATCTCTTTTACTAATCTGAAACTGAAGTCATGCAATGAATATCTTATTAATAATAATAATAATAATAATAATAGTAATAATAATATTTGGCATTTATACAGCGCTCTTTTCCATGTGGAGATGATCAAAGGCGCTTAACAATGATTTACAGATGACTCTGGTTTTGAGGGTCTTAGATAGTCTGCTATATTCGGCTCCCAGTAATGTTCAGTATGAGTTGCCCTCAGTTAGTAAAAGACAGACTACAACACCGGGATCACCCTACTCTTTTTTGACAAGTGATGTAGGTTCTTTTAAGTCCCCTGATAGGAGATCGAGAGACTGGGCCTACGGCTTAACGTCCTTATCCGAGAAGACGCGAAGGTCTAACCTTTTGCAGATGTTTGAGCAAAGGAAGCAACAGCCTCGCTTGCTCGTTTTGTCCAGGGAAATATCTGCCCGAGGTCTTTCATAGTACAGACCGAGCCTAGCGAAAGACCGAGGGCAACATTTTCCCGGACAGACCGAGCAAACGAGGTTTTCAAGATATTTATTATATGGCTTCAGTTTTTGATCAAGTAAAAGAGAACAAACGATTATCTCTGCGCGCTCGCGTTAAAGTCCCTATGAAGCTTATTTTTTTAAGTTCCATATGAAAAGTACAACCCTTTAATTTTTGAAAGTAAAACATTTTCTCGCCGTTCCTGTTACATTTTTTAGACTTAAAGCGTGCAATGATGACGTGGCAGGAGGCATATGACGTAGTCACATTGTTATAACTTTAATCAATGAGTTATTCCCTTGAAAATGTCTGAAATAAAAATTTTATGACATTTTTTTAACAGAAATGAATTTTTTAAACAAAAACTACATAACTCATTGCTGCTACGTCGCAGGTTACCAGTCCCCGGCCTGCTCGGTTAAAATTTACATTCCAATCTTTTTTGGGTTAAAAAAGCATACTTAGACGTGGAAGTTTTCATTGGTTACTGGAATTTTGAGTTCACAGATGACAACAGTTGTAATTCAAAAAGTAAAAAATTAAGCTTGATAGGGATTTTAATGAGAAATCGGTCTAATAACTTGTCTTCCCGGTCCTGCATGGGAAATTATTGGACCGATTTTCGACCAATCAGCGCGCGGGAATTGGTTATTGGTTCTAGAAGTTTGACTTGCCCTGTAATAATTGCATTTAAAGATAACAACTACAATCGTTAACAAACATTAGGATCATCTTCAGGTTTGACGCTGGGAGCGTGATTTGGTGAAGTTATCCGTAATTATAATGCATTCAACAAAAAAAAAAACTTGCTTAAACTTTTTCAACCAATTTTAGAATTATACTGATAATAATAACAAGAATAAAATAATTCAAAATTATACTCTTATAATAATAACAATAATAATATTAATAATAATTAAAAACTAATAATGATAGCAGTCTGAGTATCGCAAGAACATTTGACTTTGTGTATTGAATACTGAATGTGTATTGAATATTGAAAAGCGATTTTCTTTTATTATACTTCAGTGTATTGTTTATTGAAAGTTACAAGAATTTTATTACCTAGAAATACAGACACAAGACTGGGAATGATCAACAAATTAATTAAAGACACACACAAGAAAGTTAATTAGTATCACATTAATGGCTGCAGACAATTTTTGAAGTTGATTTTCAACTGTAGTATTGACTTAGTATTGATTTAATTAGATATACTTTTATAGTCACTGAAGCTAGCTGTTTTGGTGCCGAGCCCAAGAAATGTTCTCAGCACCTGGCATCCAGAAGATCTACACTTCCATATATAATTATAATAATAATAGTAATAATGATGATAACAATAATAATAATAATAATAATAATAATAATAATAATACTAACAATAATAATAATGATAATGATAATAATAACAATAATGAAAATAATATTAATACTACTACTATTACAACTACTAATAATAGTAACAGCATTGATAATAATACTCATTGAATCTAAAATTTAAAACACGCGAAAAATTTCTCAAGACTCAAATACTATTTTAAAAATTAGTTAAAAGACGATTCTTTAAGTCCCTTTTAAAACTCGTTACGGATATGTTGCTTGTAGCACTGCACGGCAGTGAGTTCCACAGAGTAACTGCTCGATAAAAGAACGTGCGTTGGCCGGCAGCAGACTTATATCTTAGAATAGGTAGTTACTGCGAGTGTGAACAGATTGGACGCTTTAGCGTGTGGCAAACTTACCTGGGCCCGGTTTCTCAAAGCCCAATTAGTACGAACCCAGAGTTGACTTTTTAATCCGTGTTCCTGTTTCCTACCTTCTGGAGCTTGCTTTGGGCCGAAATTTTTTGGTACACATGTTTATTTTGTTACTAAATCTGTTCAGTATTCTATAAGCATAATAAAGCTTTACTTTCGAACAAATTTTTGTTCGAGTTTTATCTTAATCCAGGACTAAAGTCCCTATCAAGCTTATTTTTTTAAGTTCCAGATGAAAAGTGGAGCCCTTTAATAAGAGTAATTTTTGAAAATAAAACCCTTTCTCGCCATTCCTGTCACATTTTTTTAGACTTGAAGCATGCAATGATGACGTAGCAGACATTTTTTGTCTCAAAAATTCAATTCTGGCTACAGTATTCACATTGTTATAACTTTAATCAATGAATTATTCCCTTGAAATTGTTTGAAATAAATTTTTTAAACAAAAACCACATAACTCGCTGCTGCTATGTCACAGGTTACCAGTCCCCAGCCTGTTTGGTCAAAATTTACATTCCAATCTTTTTTTTTATTAAAAAGCATATGTAGATGTGTAAATTTTCTTTGGTTATTCGAATTGTAAGTTCACATATGGCAACAGTTTTAATCCAAAAAGTAAAAAAAAAAGCTTGAAAGGGACATTAAGTTAATCAGGGTTTGAGGAACCGGGCCCTGACAGATAACTTAGGGCTTTCCTCTTTACACATTCAAAAGCTAAGATAAAATCTTTGACTGATCAGTCTTACCCTCATCTAGGTCTCTGATTCCCCGCCTTCTCCTTAGCAGATAAATCAGTAGCAGGCCGAGGTAACCTGGGACTGAAGCGGTTCCTGCCCACCAGACCAGAGGGTTTCCAATGCAGTAGATCTGCAGCTATAATCAACAGAAACAATCACAAAATGTGATCATGCATTTCTTAGCCTTAGAGCATCTTAAACATGTGCCACAGCCCCACGGGGAGGGGGGGAGGGACTCCGAAATTTTTGGGACGGGGATGCTCGTCGTACCTCCTAGAGGTAAAAATTCAACGATTTGGTACCGCTTATGGTGGTAGAGATCAAATTTTGATATTTGCATACAGTGCAGTCCCTTCCTTCCACAGTATTCATCCAAGCTGAGAAACTTTCAGAATGAAAAGTAACTTAATTAAAAATCTACGTTTCGAAGTCATCCGGACTTCACTTTCAAGAAACTAAAATTTAAATTAACAGTCCAGTCTTATTTATAGTAAGATAAGAATACGACAGAGTTGTTCTTCAAACCGTATTTCTTTTAGAACAGTTTAAAGAAAACTTATTGTATTCTTATCTTACTAAAAATATGACTGCATGTTAATTTAAAATTTAAGTTTCTTGAGAATCAAGTTCGGATGACTTCGAAAAGTAGATTTTTAATTAAGTTACCTTTAATTCTAAATATTTCTACAAAGTCTAAGTTAATGAGAAACTTTCGCACCACCTATTAAATTGCCTATGAAGTGAAACTTTTTATTGCTTCCGTGGATAGACCTTGCAAAATGAGGAATAGCGATGAAATTTTTTTTTTCAAAATCTTTTATGGTTCTTGAACTACGAACATTTAAAGTTCTTAATTAATGATGTAATGTGGGGTTCCAAAAAATTGGCATATTTTTTAATCGGGTGCCTATCCATAACCTTTGGATGTATTTAAGCCAAAATTTGGCTGCTGATGTATCTCGTGGGAGACAGATCACCAGTGCAGGTTTGGCTCAAATTTATCCAAAGGTTATGGATTGGCAGCAGATTCAAATAAAATGCAATTTTTTTGGAACCCCAAATTACGTCATCAGTTGTGAACTTTAACCGTTAATATTTCAAGAACCATAAAATATTTTGAAAATATTTTTTTCACCACTATTCCTCATTTAGCAAGGTCTATCCATGGAAATAACATTTTTCGCTTCATGGGCACTTTAATATGGATATAATGAGCAGTTAGCAGGATATCATATTACTGTACCCACTGTTCCATCTACAATATCAAGTTACAAGTGACCTGTTCCCTATGTGAGTTCGTATAGTTCAGTGGGTAGAGCGTCTGACCACTAGTCAGTGGGTCTTGGGCTTGTTTCCTGTTAGTTTAGAACTTTTTTTTCGTCTCAGAAAAAGAAGCTTGGGGCAACTGGAAAAATTCTTGGTACAAATCACAAGCTTTGATTGCTTGTAATTGCGTTTGTTGAAGAAGACACTCAATAGAAATTACATATAAAAGAAGTTCGATTGTAACGTTGCGATGCGGTCTATTTTGTATATTTATTTATCTACTATATTTATACAGGACCACCCAGTTCAGCTAAAAGCTGGTTTAAATGGAAATCTGTTTAAATATATTACAACACTGACGAATTACATATAGAGAAAGTTTAAAATTACAAACAGTAAATACATACAAAGGTCAAAAAGTCAATTATAAAAATGTCTTTTTAAAAAGCGAGAGCGAGCTCTCTTGCCTTAAGTGAGATGATGATGAAGTGTTGTTCTAAGCCAGTTTTGCTCTACTTTCCTGCTCTCAATTATACAAACAGCGCAGCGCTGTAACCGGTTGAGACATTCACGGTTGGTTTGACCGCAGCCACCCAAAACCGCCGAGCAATAATCAAAAAGCGGAAGAACCACAGAGTCATAGAGAGTGACACAACTCTCCCTAGGAATGACCTTGCGAGCTTTCCGTAGCATGCCTAGCCTAGATGATATTTTGGAGGCGATGTAGGCAATGTGATCATTCCATGAAAGAGAAGGATCATACGTATACTATGTCTTGTGGAGCTGAAGTCTAGAGAGTACATACGTTTCGTGATGCGTCGATCCAATATGCCACACCACGGCGCATGAGCGGCCATTGGCCCGGACGGGAGCTAAAGGTATGCTCTTGGCTCAAGTCCTTGTTTGACTGGAGCATTTTGTACTGTAAGAGACGAGCGTTGACAGTTAGCGAGGAAATATAGCTGTTCTGTAGTAACCTAAATGTATGACGAGAAACTGAGCTTCCATAATCATTAGTCTCGTTTATCAATATTATCGTACTGAAGTACGGTATCATATTGCTCAACCAACTCTTGTCGCTTAGAGCACAGGCGGCCTAATCTCAAGATGCGAGTTTTTATACATATGGCAGTGAGCATAAAGGATTTGTACGAAATTTTCTACAGACATCCGCAGAGGCAGTTTAAAGCAACAATCTTCAATAAAAACGTACCATACCTGTGTATAACAACACCAGGAGCAAACTACACAAGTGTGGAATAAGTTGAATCTTTTTTATTGAGTAATGTTGCTTTAAAATGCCTCCACGGATGTCTGTAGAAAATCACATACAAATCCTTTACCACTATATGTATAACAACTCGCACCTTGAGCTTGGGCCGCCTGTGCTTAGAGCACTGGATTTATACCGAGGGAACCATCGCGCCACGTTCCCGTTCCTGAAAATCGTCACTCACTGCCACGCAGTGCTCACCAGAGAAACACGAGATTCTTTCCAATGTTTGATGAGGACTTGTTTGGTACTTTAAGAAACGGGGTGGCAAAATAGCAAATCAAAAACAACGATTTTAGATTTTTCGTTGACTTGGAGTAGACTTTGTTCATGAAGACGTCACAGTAGCGTTTTCCTGCACTAAAACGAGGCTTAGTGGTGTTACTTACCCGCCACTTGAAGCGTAACGAATATTCAAGTGAATAAACATGGTAGAACAGACATTAGAAGTTACTGAACAGTAAAAACAGTTAGAATAGATCAAAACCTCCCGTGATCTCACGTAGCATTTCATCACAAAGCCTCACTTTGATACACCTGTGACGTCACGTCAACATGGACAAGGGATATTCTAGAAAAACGAGCAGGCACCCTCGCTAAAACGCCCATTGTACCTGCAACTCCCAGAACTTTCTAAGGAAAGGCATCGCTCTCACTGGTACGTCCTTAGGGGGATCGGAAGACTTATCTGCTTCTGTCTTCATCTTTGTCGTACCATCAGCTGAAATAAAATTTGTGATAAGCTTCTTCTTCATAACATTCTAACAAGGAACTGCCTTTTACAACGAAAAAACGGGAGTGGGTTAACATTTTCTTACTTATAACTTAGAAAACAATAGAAGCTTACCAAAATCATGAGCAAATTATCTTAAGCAAGGCTTAAGTTTTTGTGGGGCAGCGCTATGCAGAAGCCTTCCCCTTGAGGTGCGAAAAGCCAATTCCTTGCACGAATTAAAAAGTAAAATACATAAATATATTATAGTATTCTGAGCAGGCTCGCACAAGACAAACATGGAAACCAGTTTTCCAGCTTCTTGTTGTTACTTGTAACATACTGATGTTTTTACCGTGTTAAAATATACGTATATGTGTGTATTTAAGTAAATTAAAAAAAAGAAATTTAAATTGACATTTCGGCACCCTCTCGATGCCATTATCAGTAATAAATAATCTACAATGGTGCAAAGTTAAGCATTAATTTTTAAGCTAGTATTTTGAATCAGTTCTTAAATCTTGTATGTTAATTTTCACGTAGCGAATCTTTTCTCTTTAACATTAAGTTATTCGAATCATTAGCCTATTGTTTAATCCCATACTTAACTCGGCACCATTGTAGATACTTTATTCCTGATAATGGAATAGAGAGGATGCCGAAACGTCAACTTAAATCTTGTTGTTTTAATTTACTTATGCTCTTGCGTCAGCAAAAGCTTACCGTGTGTATTTATGTAAGTGAAATCTGAAAGGTTGCACATGTGCTGGCCCCGTTTCAGAGTTTACGTCATCAGCCAGACCCCACAATCACAACGCTTACATATTTATGTAACTGTTGAATTTATTTATAATTCCTCGATACCCCTGCCCCCCCCCCCCTACCCCACCCCACCCCTTCCTTATAAACACAAAGACGAGTTCTGTTAAGTTTGGACTCACGATAAGAAATGTTCTGCTGATGTTCCTCCACGTTCCAAATTGTATCTTGTTGATTCACCACTCGGTCAGTGACGACTTCGAACTGTTTAAAGCCCCAGTCAGGAAGCGGAGCTCCAGTGGTCTGCAGGAAAATAGAAATATTTCAGAAGAGATAAAGAGAGAGGGAGTTCCTCTAATGTAAACCAAAGTCACAATTGTGCACGGTTACTTGGTTCGTCGGCAGGTTTTGCCCTCTACATTACGGCTGAAAATTCCAAAATGGCAACCCAGGTTATTCAGGAAAAAAATTTAAAAAATGATTAACTGTTGAGGGGCTATCCTTCTATGAAACTGTAGCAGAAAAAAACTAATTCTTCTGCTATGTATTCAACAGGGCCACAACAATTACCCTTTCTACCAAAGCAAGTCATGTTGACGATTTTTATGGCTTGAACTCCCCGCGCGCCGCCATTTTGAAATGTGACATGTTACGGTTTCAGTGCCAGACTCCTCTCGTTCATTGCTATTGCACTTATTGAAAGTGGAGACTGGACTGCAACCATGTTACGTCACAACAAAAATCCTTGTTAGAACGCCCATTTTTAACGGTGGTTCCAGCCAGCAAAATCTCAGTTGCTCAAGTGCTTTTTACAACCAACACAGGGATTGCAAATAGTTCTGACAGCACAAGGCTTCAAGCTATTATCTATTTATAAAGGACATTCACCCATTGTCTACGACATCTTAGTTTTAGTCTATCCTTATGAGTAGTAGTAATACCCCCCACCAGAGAAAGAGGAATGTATGGTATGCATACTAATGAAAGAAAGAGGAATGTATGGGGGGGTATTACTATTCTCACGTAACAAAAAGAATCAGCTCTATTGTCTTCTTCGGACTGTTTTAGTGCTTGTATTTATTGTAAAATTATCCAGTAGATTAAAAAAACGTTTTCTTTCTTAAGGCAATTTAAAAACAAGCTTTTGTTTCTTCGATAACAAACTTGTGACGTCAAACGTCAATGCAACATGGCGGCCTCCATGATGACTAGAGCTTTTTTTCTGGTATTAATCGTTTTTGAAAGTACGTTTTTGGATTCCCAAACTGATTATTTTAAACATAAATTATAAGAAAACTGTTTTGGAGTACAGGTTCCCTTTGAGAGAAAAACCTCAGCAATTGTGCCTCTGGCTGTAGTTGAGACGATCGCCGAATGATCACAGTTAGTATTTAGACCCCACGCGACAAAAAATGGGCTTTACCTTGACAGCTTGAGATGTGTTGACGTGAATGAACCTTATTTGGGAGTGAATAGTCTTCCAAACATTGCTCGAATCTGCGTTCAGAATTTCCTGTCGTGAAAATGCAACCAGTAAAGTATTTAGTTACTTAACATAAAGAGCGATAAAACGTACAGTTGAAACAAATATTGTAAATCAGACGAAGAACCGTACGGGATCATGTTACATGAAGAGTGTCCCATTTTTTTTTCAAACAAGTTTTTCAATAATTGTGTCCGAGGAAAAGAGAAAAAGATGACCTAAGACTATAGTGAGAAGAACATGGGGTGAGGTGCAGCTTCAGAGAGAGTTGATCAAACGCTCTGTGGATGGATTTCTCAGTGCAAGGAAGCGCGCAGAGGACTGGAAACATTTTCAGAATCTAGACCAGGTTGTTTAAAAGCCTGTTGATTTAACACTGGCTAAAGGAAGACCCCGACAAATTAGCTTTTTATAATGAAAGGTTTGCTTTGCTCAGAGATGCAGCTCAGAATTACACATTAACCACGTATTGCCAAACAAAGCCAGTTAAGAAACACGAGCATGGGTTAAAACTGAACGGGTTACAGATTCAGTTATTGGTGTTCCAACAAACGGGCACTGGTTAAGATACAACTGCAAAAACTTCACATTCAAAATTAGCTGAGGTTAAACTTTTTCAAAAGTTACTAAAAAGGTTTTTACAGTTAGATTAAAACGGACATGATGCTTCAGTCTTATGAACTGACACTGTTTGCAGCAACATTCCGCCACCATCTGAAACATCAGTAACTGAAATACTTTTCGGACAATAATTTCCAGGATTAAGTTGTATGTAGGATTTCTCGAGTTTAGTTTTCAAATAACGAAAAGAAAATCTAAGGACGTCTCGTCCCTTTTTTAAAGTGGGAAGATGAGAAAGATTTTTGGGGTAAACATGTTTTTATTCTTCTGTACTTATGAGCAAATATCATGTTTCATTTCTTATTGTATAAAAAAACCACCCTTTTTTTCTCTTTTCCTAGTACGCTTTATAAACTATTTATTTATAAATTGTCAGAAACTAGAAATAACCATCTTCACAAAACTCTTGGTACCAGAAGTCCGAGTAGGTTGGGGAGAGAGAGGTATCGAAAACCCCTCCACCTTTAAAACCTTAGAGATTCAACCTACCACTCGCCAGAGATTCTGCGCAGCCATGGAAATGTTGTAATCAATGTAGCATGAAACTTCTTGGTTCGTGGGAGACAAAGGAGCGGCAACGTCGTGACTGAAAAGACAGAACACTGTATGAGAAATATGCAGTTGAACCCCTCTATAACTCAATTTCCCCGCTTTCTCAAAGCAAAACTGAATTTTCCTTAAATTTGCTTCATATATTTACCGCCATTCCAACCCCCTATAACTCGAATCTCCGTTACTCGAAGCAAAACTGATTTTTTCTTGGATTTGCTTTGTATAATGATTTATTGTAATGCCAACCACTATAACTCGAAACCCAAATAACTCGAAAAGTGAATGTTGATTGGAGCTGTATTTAACGGTGAAAAGAGATGCTATCATCGCGTAGAAACCAAACTTGCAGTTGTCGGTCAAAAATACTTTATTACATATTTCAATTTTAACCTTTGATTTTATAAAACAGTTTACATATGGTATTTCCAGAATTCCAGAATTTGATGAAAATTGCACCTTTATACTCGTTGTGATCATAACTTATTGTGTCCCAGACTCCCTAATGCGTGGTTAGTTTAGATTTCAAATTCAAACAAGTACAAAAAATTGAAACCAGTCTAAAATTTCAAACTGGTTCAAAACAAAAAATAAACCAGAGGTTAAAATCAAGCTGCAACACTTACAACGACGCTGCAAAAACTCATTGCCCAGAAAAGAGGGAAAGAAAAAATCCAAGGCTTCAAATTCTACTCATAACGAGTCACAATTGAGAAGCACAATTTGCAAGCTCTCCTCCCAGAATAAGTAAAACTACAGCAAACCGTTGAAGGCAAAAAAACAACAAATCACAACTTTAATAAAAGTCGTTAGTAAGCTACAAAAAGTTCAAGCAGAAAAAATACTGACAAACAAGGGCAATAAAGATTATCAAAAACTCCACAGTGAGAAATCAGTTTGTACCTGTTCAAAGCTCGGCCCGTTATGCCGTGCACTAGCTGTACAACGTCACCATTCATAACCGGTCTCGGCGGAAACGACACTGTCAGCTCATCCCTAGGATTAACACGAACATGACATAAGATCGAGCGAGATATTTTGATTATTTTAAACGGATCCTCGGTTGTACAATCTTAGTATGAAATAAATCTTTTGTTAAGACTGCGTCCATACAAGCAACTCAAAATTGATAATTCTGTGCGTATTATAAATTTATATTGATCAGTTCCAAAGTTTGAGTATACCGCGCGCCACCTTTTTGAAATGTGCCGTGTTACGGTTGCAGTTCAAACCCCTTCTCATTCCTCGCTATTGTATTCATCTAAAGTGGAGACTGAAATGCAACCATAACACGTTTGAACTGTTTCAGCTTAACGGGGCAATGTATAAACAAGTCGATGAAGTTGCCACTGGCTATTGGCCCCACTAGAAGACGAGAGACTACACCAATGGCTTAAAGTCTGACAATGGACGGCGTGGCGAAAAAAGCCGCACAAGGGCCGGGGATCGAGCCCGGAGCCTCACACTTGGCAGTCGGAGATTTAACCAGCTGAGCCAAGCATGGGCACAACCACAAACTGTTTGCACTATCCAAGGACTTAGATACTTAGATACAACGTAACTAATGGCTTTCGGTCTCAAATTTTGACAGTACTCAGTTGACAGAGACTGAAAACAAGGAGTTTTAAAAATACGAGGCCGCCCTAAAAAAGCGTTACCACGTTCGCCTGCATTTCACATCTTTCGAAATGTGACATTCATTTATTACGATTTTATACTTTGTTTGGTCTTGATACAGATGCCCCAATTTTATATATTTTGTTTTCAGGGAAAACAGACAATATGGTTCGAGGTTCCCACTGAGGTCTGCCTCCCGGACTTGCGATTTAACATCCTTAACCATGGGAATACGAAAGTCTAACCGTTTGCAGATGTTGAAGCAAAGCCAGCACCTTCTCTTCAGTTATCTTAAGATCCTAAACGAAGGTTCGGCACTGGGAATCAAACCTGGGCCTCCGGCACGAATGGCTGACACCTTACGAACTAGACTAACCAGGCGGCGGCCTATTTTTATAACTAATGGGACAAAAGCTCCATGCTCATCGAACTTTGAGAGTTTACATTTAAGTTCAGTTGAACTTCTATTATTATTGTAAATATATATATATATATAAGACCTAGTCATCAAGATTAAGTCATAGACCAAGTTAAGGAAGAACGCGATCTTGTAGACAAAGAGGGAGAGTGGGCTTATAGACTACGGTCTATT
>JAOBAT010061930.1:0-25044 GCA_026413305.1 Hydrozoanthus tunicans | reverse complement strand
CCGGACTGGCAATTTTAACCCCTAAAAAATACGACGGTCATACCTACCATCCCAATATAGGGAGTACCCCCCCCCCGGGGTGAGTGGGGAGGTTTATGCGTTACGTCTGCGAGAATAATGGGATAGAAGTTCTAGATTGATTGATTCATCATCACGAAAACGACATCATGCGTACGAGAAAATTTGTGCGGTAGAAGTGCTGCTAGGTGAATTGAACCGTCAGTAGAAGAGTGACATCAGAGGGGACACTATGCATAAGGGGTATAAGACTGCTGATTAATAGAAGTACTGGGTGAATAGATTTATCGTTTTCGTTCACAACTGTGAATAGCTTGTGTACTGTAACTTTACTTGTGTTCCGTTTCATGCGTGGTGTCTTTTTATAGTACCCATTTTACTAGCCGCTTCCACTGATGTTGATATGGCTTTATTGTGTATCTAGTCCTTGCGTTCTCAGAAAACCACCGATCATTTCTTACCTGTCATTACTGTGGTGTATGTGTGGACAGTGATAAAGACTGTCAGTCAGCAGCCCAATGTTCTTTCTCGAATCTTCTCGGTTTTAACATTCCTATTTTTTTCTCTTTGTGACAGTGGCGACGCAATACCAAGTCCCAATCTCTTGGCGGCGTTTGGCGCATGCGCGCTAACAAGGACTTGCAACCGCCTTGCTTTTGAGAAGCATAAGCGATGTATGACCACCACAGATATGGTGGAGGAAATTGGACAGGCTTTTAGTGTGCTCTTCGAGTAGCCAACTAAACAACGAGGCAGATTGAACGGTTTCACCCAGTCACGTTAACAGATAGCCTTTTGGGTTTGTCGCCGGCTCCTGGAATCATACAGGTTTGTGTATAGAACTAGTGTGCAAGGTCACTTGGAAGTAAACTATACTTTTGAACCTGACGAATTCGAGCGAAACCAGAGAATTAAATGCACAACTAATGAATTCCAGCCGGTGAAATACAAAAATAAAACCAATATACATATACACAGTTCCAGGAAGAAAAAGAAACTTAGGGACAGCAAAGAATTCCAGGAAAACCAAGAAATAGATAGTGAATTCCAAGAAAGACATGAAATCAAATTTAAAATACTTCTGATTGGTTCCGGGAAATCCAAGAAATCGATATACATGAAGGCATAAACTCTAGGAAAGAGATGAAGCCAATATTTATCAGATGAATTCTAGGAAAGAAATGAAGACAATTTAAATTGATGAACTCCAAGGAAGACATGAAGCCAATATTTCAGAATTTCAGGAAGGCATGAAAGACAAACTACACCTGATGAATTCCAGGAAAGATAAGAAGGTAATATTAACCTGATGAGTTTTATCAAAGATTTGTAATCAATATAAACACGTTAGAGGTAGTGAACGGTAAATCCGAGACTGTGGAAAGCAATTTATAATCGGAGACCGAGACGTTACGATAGCGAAAATCGGAAACAGATGCTTAAAATACCGAGAAAGAAGAGATTTCGAGCTCTGCCGGAAACGCCGAGAATGCGAGCCATTTTGTAAGAAAATCCGAGACTGCGAGGCGGAGAAAAAATACGAGACCTCGATACATGCTAAAAAAATAACGAGATTTGAGAACTAGCCGTACATTGCCGAGAATTTTTAAGCGACTATTCGCTACCCCTCCAGTTGAAAATACATGGCACCTAAAGTCCGGCGCACACTTGAGGTAACGAGCTGAGCTGTTTGCTCAGCTTGTTCCGCACGTGTGCGGCAAAATTTTAATGAGAGTTTTGCCTCGCGAGCTCGAATCTCACTAAAATTTTGCCGCACACGTGCGGAACATGCTGAGCAAACAGCCTCGCGAACAAAAAGTCCTAAAAGTAGAACCCTTTAATAATAGTAGTTTTCGAAAATAAAACCTTTTCTCGCTGTTCCTGTTGCATTTTTTAGACTTTGAGCTTGCAACGATGACGTAGCAGGAGGCATATGATGTAGCACGAGGCATGAAGCAGAGACAATATTTTTTTATCTCAAAAAAATTCAATTCTGGCCACAATAGTCACATTGTTATAACTTTAATCAATGAATTATTCGCTTGAAAGTTTTTGAAGTAAAAATTTTGGGGCATTTTTAAAACAAAAACCACATTACTCACTGCTGCTACGTCGCAGGTTACCAGTCCCCAGCCTGCTCGGTCAAAATTTACATTCCAACCTATCTTTGGATAAAAATCATACTTAAGTTTTCTTTGGTTATTCGAATTTTGAGTTCACAGATGACAACAGTTTTAATCCCAAAAATAAAAAATTAAGCTTGATAGGGACTTTAAAACATGAAAGATTATTCATAGTTACTTTTGTTGTTTTCTTACTTATTTAACCTGTAGTTACAATTAGAGTTGTTAACGATAATTAACTTTTCAACCTCGAATGTTGCGTTTCTGATTGGCTCACTCATTGTTGATTATCAGCTCATTAACCGAATTGACCATATATGGAAAATGACTGTGTAATATTCCAAAGCTGAAAAGGGATTCTGGATGAAATTTGGAAAACTCAAGTATTAAACAAAAACATTATTCCTTTCGCGCTTTTTGGATATGAGATGGTTTATATACAATTCGGCGATAAAAGAATTGTTAGTATTGTAAGTCATGGGTATGATTTAAAAGCAGATTTTGCTGACTCGCTATCTACATGGCGGGAAATTATGTGACAACTCCTTAAAATAATTTGCCGCAGTTTTACTTTTAGTTCTGATAAGAGCACTCTTACCATAAAGGAAATAATGCGCAGTCAAGAAAAGATTTTCTCTTCTTCCAAATTTGTTCAAAAATATCTGACGAGGGATTAAATGTTGTGCAGATTCTTCGAAATTCTTTTTATTACCCTGATAAGAAAACTGGGGTTGGGCAACCAATATTATTCAAAACAGGAAAATCAGGAATAGAATATGACATCTCTTTCCGTAACAAATTTAGCAAAATGCACATTGGCTATATTTTGTTATCGCATCTTCAAAAAAGCCTTGTTAAGAAATTCTACTCAATTGTAACATCTGTGCTAAAAGATTATTTAATTTCACTCTCTCCTTTCCATAAACATGCGTCGTTTCGCCTTCACTTCTACAGCGAATTTGGAATAGCCACGAGGCGAGATTGCACGATTATTAGCCGTCATTGTACATCATTTCTCCTAATACACTCTTGTCGATTTCTAAGTATGTTCCTAAATTCTGGGATTTTGTTTCAGTTACAGTCTTAAAAACATTTTTATCTGAGAAGGGAGTGTATAATTACAACTTTACATAGCTTTGTACGACCACATTTTGTGGTATGTGAACTTTTTCAATTTAAGGAGAGCGTTTGTCATCCAAACAAAGTAAAAAACTATTACACGTATAAAAGTTTCAAACTTTTCGACAACAAACTCGACTAGAAATTCGTAGTCCGCCCGTGTTGAAAAAAATTATCCGAGTGACTCGAGTATGGACAAAAATATCTGGATTGAATCAATTGACTCTAAACTTGTACCGCAACTAAAGCTATTGACTTTGGACGTAGATTTCTTTCGTTAGCGTAAGTTTAAAGTGTCCGTGACACAATTGGTTTTATTTGGATCAGATCATTTAACATAGGATTTGAAGTAGTCCTGGTATTTTTTTAAAATTTGGCCTCTTTTTTCAACAGTGTCTCAAACTAGCAAAAGTTTTAAACATCTTCAGTCGTTCGCGACCGTGTTTCGAGAGACTGGGTTTTGGCGTCATTCTCAACTCGTAGTATTAATCAGTGTGTTCTTTTCTAAAACACAAAGAGGCGAAAAAACTGAGAACTGTATGATAAATTGGGATCTACTTCTAAATTGAAAATCTTTGACATATTTTTTTCCATCTTGCTGTTTGATCTAGAGTATCCGGGAATGACGTCATAGCCCAGTCCCCGGGAACACAGTCGTGAACCAACAAAACAACCGTGTAAGAAATCGAAGATGCCACCTATTATAAAAGTTTATTTTCCAAACACTTTTAGTGGATAAAAAATTGTGAGTAATGGATGTGATTTAAAAAACAGATTTTGCCGACTCAATATTTACATGACGGGAAAATATATGGCAACTCCTAGAAATAATTGTCGGCGGCGCAATGGCCGAGCGGTTAGCGTGTTAGGGTGGCGAAATTGAGTCCCGGTCAAGACCACTGTGTTGTGTCCTTGAACAAGACACTACTCGACTTGTTCAACTCGACTCAGCTATGTAAATTAGTACCAGCTTTTGCTGGGGGCTAATTAGCGATGGACTAATGTCCTGCCCAGGGGAAGTTAAAGGCTACTGACACTATAGAAATCGAAGATAAGTTAAAATAATGGGCTGTTTCATTTTTGTTCCTGATAAGAACTTTCTTACCATAAAGGAAATACCGCCCAGTCGAGAAACGATTTCCTCTGCTTCCAAATTTGTTCAAAATGATCTGATGAGGGGATTAAATGTTGTATAGGTTCTTTGAATATTTTTCTTTTTTGTTTCACTGATAAGAAAAAGGGGTTAGGCCATCGATATTATTTAACTCAAACAGGAAAATGGATTGAAATGAGCTCTCTTCTTATAACAAATTTAGCAAAATGCACATAGGCTATATTTTATTCCATATTATCGCATCTTCAGAGTGCCTTGTTAAGAAATTATAGATTGCACGAATATTAGGCATCGTTATACATCATTTATCCTAATAAATCCTCGTCAAATTCTAAGTATATGTTCCTAAATTCTGGGATTTTGTTTCAGCAACGACAATCTTAAAAATATTTTTATCTGAAAAAAGGGGTAAATTTACAATTCTAGCTCTGCGCGTCGAGGTATGTGTACCTATTCAATTTAAAGAGAGCATTTGCCATCCGCACAGAGTTTTAAACTAGTTCACATGTAAAAGTTTTAAATTTTTCGACAGGGTTACTTTTTAAAGAAATTAGGTTTTTTGTGCTTGCTTTGGCATTTAATTCTGTTGTTTTGTGTTTCACATCTCACATCTCTCGGGCAAGAAAGTGTAAAGACGGAATTAGATAAAAACTGAGTGTTAGAAAATCTATGATAAGATCGTTTATAAGTCGCTAATGTCTACCATCATTTAAATTATTTTTATCTTTAGGACCATGGAAAAAAGTTTTGGTTTTTGTAATTTTGAAAAATGTTTTTTCGATATGTAGCTTTTCTACTCCCGTAGCCACCTTGAGTCAAACCGAGGCACTTGGCACAGTAAAAATTTTAAAAAGCGTCGCAACAGTTAACACAAGCAGTTACAAATTTTGACCATATAGTAATCTTAATATGCAGCCGATTTTAAAGACAAAGCCGTTTCGTTTACACGAAGTTTACCACGGCCATTTTTCGATCTGTAAGATTATATGTCGACGGCCGGCGATATATTTCAAAGCAAAGATTTCCGTGTTCAAGCTTTAGAAGTAACTAAGTTATTGTATTCTGTGTTAGTTGGAAAAGTTTCAAGCCTGTGTAGCAAGCGTTTCCGTTGAGTTTTGTCAAGATTTTCTCTAAGCCGCGCGAAAATTGGGGCGAGAGAAAAAAAACAAAACCCTTTGCACCAATTTTCGCGCGGCCAAAAGAGAAAATCTCACTAAAACTCAACGGAAACGCTTGCTACGCAGGCTAAAAAGTTTATGGCTCATGTGATTCCTCAAGATTTTTCTTTACAGCGGTTTCTCCGTCCTAACTACTTGCTTGTTTAAAAAAATGCTCTTTACTTTTTGAATACGAATGCATTGATTTTATAATAAATTTCGTACAGATACAAGTTTCCTTGGACTTGCGTTCGCACGGGCAAACAATAATTTGTGTTTTGTCCTGGCAGTGTTTACAACTTTAAGTGTTGGCTTGTGAAATTAGTGTATAGAATAATGAAATTTTTTAAAGTCAAGGTATCATAATTGATTGCTAAATTTTTTCTTTTGTTCAATTGGCCAAATATTCTTTGGTCAGTTGACATTTTTAGCAAGTCGTATAATAGATGAATAAACTGTGAGCTTTATACTGTCTTTCAAAGCGCCACGACATGTTTTTCACATTTCAGATGTTTTTGTACTCTTGTCTGTATTAAACAAGAACAAGTAAACAACTTGTCTATGGTTGGCTTCAGTTTAAAATTTAATGCCTGTGTAACAAGAGTTCGACGCCATCCATTGTTCAACCGTGCGGGTGGCTTGGCTTTCCCTGCAGCTGTTTAGTTGTTTGTAAACGTTTTTACTAATACTTAAGCTATCAATTTACGTCCTAGACACAACTTGGCCGAATTGTCAGGTGGCATTTGCTTTACATGCTCATTTGAAGTTTTGTAACGTCAAGTTTTCGGTTTAAACAGTCTGAGATCGAAGATTCTCGTCTACTCGTATATACTGGCCTGCCCGCAGAGTTGTCTTCTCGCAACCGTTGTATTTTATTTTTTGCTCGATTGACTCAACGGGGTTTTCTAGAGCTGTGCCTCGCTCCAGGAAATGGCGTCGTGACGCTTTGAGACATAAATTTTTGTCAAGAACTTCTTGATATGAAAGAAAGAAAGAATGAAATATAAAGAAGCATTGGGTGAATATTTCAAGTACTGCCTTTAATACTACTGACCTCAACGTACTAAACATTTCATTTAAGAAAGATAGAAGTTTGCACAAAAATAGTTCAGTTCTCGCTCTAGTTACTAGAATTAAAGAAATACGACTCATTTCTTTTCGCTTCAACCTACAAAGAACTCAATCATACAATGTACTTTTTGTTAGCAGTTTTCCATTTTAAAGCTCTTTTGATGCGAAAACGGATTTTCTATTTGCAGTTCAATATAAGCCATTTGGTGTATAGTTAGCACCATGTGGAGTTCTTTTATTTTGATGGCGATAGAAGTTAGTCTTTGATCTTCTGTATTTATCGATATACAATTCGCTGGGGAGATTTTGAGTGTTGGTCTAAATATTTAGGCAGTAAATCGATCATTTTCGACGGTCTAGTATTTGTTGCCTCAAAAATTCAACTGTACGGCAGTTTCGCTTTCGACAGCAAATTATTTGCAGTTTTTCAAAACAATTCTTTTGGTATATTGAAATAAAGTTTCGCGGTTTAGCTAGATATTATCGAGTGGAATATCAACCAAGTTAGTAGAATATAGTCCAGAGATATGACAGCAAGGAATTCATTCAAATCTCGCTCAAATATTTGGTTATTTTTATACCAAGCTTGTGTTTGTTTTGCGTCGTGGGTGTTTCATTGTTTTAGCGACATACATATCTTTTACATTTCACTCGTGGTAGCAACTAAAGCTGTTCTGTCAAAGTTGTCAATTTTCGAGACATAAGGATAACCGTTTCCTTGTTGCTTGATCTTCTCGTATTAAAAAAAAGTTTATTTTTGTTGCTCGGAAAGTCGTCATTTCCGCCTCTCAGTGTTTCGACAAAGCCACAAACACACATTTGATTGCTTTTTGAAACTAAACAGAAAACTGTAACATATCTTAAATGCCGCCTTGCAGATCTGGATTTTTCCTATCAGTTTTTGCTTTGTATATAAATCAAGAATGTATTTTACTTCGGTTATAAAATGGATCGCCATATGACCAGAACTTATGAGGTTTTCTATAGATTTTTCTTTTGCATAAAGAATGCGACGATCTTTGATTGTACCTCGATCAAATTTTTCTGGAATGATTAATTTCCGGATGATGCAGTTGCTTTCGTTTCGGGGATAGTTCTTTTTGCGTCATTCACGCGAAAAAAAAATGCAATTACATACTTTGCAGACGCTGCTTCGAATTCGGCGATAAAGGTTTTTGGAACTTTAGAGACACACTAGATAAACTGCATCGTGTTTATCCTATAAAACTTCTGACTTCATTAGAGAGAGATTTCGCGTCGGGACTCCTTCGCGTCACTGCACGTGTTTACTTCAATCGAGGAAATGCGTATCCACGGACTTATTTGTGGTGTAAATTTAACATATTGAGTTATAGAAAATATATTTATTTCCTTTTCATCAATTCTTGTGAAAGCCACGTGTGATATTGATCTTGATAAACGAGAAAGGGAGTTTTATTTTGTTTGCGGTCGGCTGTTTTGGGTTCGTTCTTAGAGTATTTGAATCCTAATTCAGTTGCCTAAGTCCGTGTGACGAGCTGCTGCAGTTAGAAAACTTCGTCTTCGGCGGAAGATCACAACAGCGCGCATTTGTATTCGTTACAAAACAGCCTCCCGCCCAAACAAAAGCCATTGTGATAGATTGTAACAAGGTTTTTTGAAAATATGTCGCGCTACAGTGTCACTTTCATCTGCGCGCGCGTCACGCCATTCCTGACAGCATATGTAGTTTCGCGTTTATATTTAGATTTTCTGTAAGGGGTGTTAATTAAAGTTAAGCGATTTGGAAGCCGAGTTTCCTTTCCCGCTCGCCAGTCTTCCGCCTGTGGGTCAACAGCCCATTAGGAGGTTTAGCTTTGCTGGTTGGTTGTTGACCCGTTCACAAAAACTTTTGTTTACTGACTTTTGGCGTCCGAACGACTGTCACCGTTCTGTCAACACTCAGAGATGAGCGTTCGTGATAACCGCCAGCGCAAGGCATAGTTCTAGTAATAATTCATACGCATATAAAAACTCCAATTTGTCAACCAGATAAACTGTATCAAGAAAGCAAACATTAATTTAATTAAAAGCCCAGATTGTTAATTTCTCTTACTGCGAGGTTTGGGCTTCCAGCAGCGAGTTGAAAATCGAAAACCACTTGCAATTACCGATTTTGTTTCGGGGGGTCCTTGGCATTGGTGATAAAATTCTGTCAACATGTGCTCCACTTATTCTCCATCAAAAAGGCATTTCTTTTTTAATGCTAATTGGTGATAATGTGCCTGTAGACAGGTTTATTGTTCGCCGTCATAACTCCCAGATTACACATGTCAAGTGGCCGGAAAACCCAGACTATTAAAAGATTTCAACGAAGGTTAACTTTCTCATTCGTTCTACACTCGATGCCGTAACACGCCAAACACTCGCAGAATATCACAAAAGATGTGCATAGCGCCTGTCATCAGTTGTCATTGGTAATACGGCCTTTATCTCAAGCAGCTTCAAACACTGACAGAGTATAATTTTCAGCAGTGAGTTGATCGATTAAACGAGTTAGTCAACACTGTGAACGGCTCTCAACGGCTTGACAATGGCGTGCTCATTCAAATGACAGAAGCTCGAAGATTTGAACGCACGTACGCTAAAGGCTTGTAAGTGATAGTTGACAGATCAGTGTTGGGTTCGTTTCAAGTTTTTTTTCGAGAAAATCCCACGGACACCTTTAAAGCCTGTTTGCTTGTCAAGTTTGATCGAGTGAGGTGAGCCTGAAATTGGAAGTCATTTCGGCTTACCGGCTCGTCTAATTGAAACTGATTGAGATCCAAAGGTGTGAAAAAATTTGGCACATAGGAACGCGTGCAAATACGGATTACAATACCTGGTGGAAATTTAAAAAAATTCAACGGAAGAAAAGAAAAGTAGAGCGCCTGTGACCTCATTAATTTGGCCGCGAGATAGTGGGGACTGTTTTGAGGTTCAAGTTTGCATAATTGGCACTGTGCCATTGCTCGATGCGCGAGCCCTTCGCGCACATACACTTGTCAATCGCACATATTTGGTGTTTAACTGTATTCATATATAAGTTGCAATATTTTAGTTAAAGAGTTGTGAGCTTCAGTCATGGACAAGTGCGATTTGAGGGTTTTCTCTGTGACACTGTTTGTTTTCATCCTTGTGAAAACCAGCACTGAAGCCGCTGTGCGATTTGAAGTCGATGAAGAGAAACCAGTAGGCACAATTGTGGCAGACGTCTCGCAAGAAAAAATACCAATTCAGTTTCGAAAAGGTGGCTTCACTAATATTGTTTACGAGATAAGTAGTGCTTTTGCCAAGAATTATTTAGAAATTGGGCGAAAGAACGGAGTTATAAAAACGAAAGTCAAATTGGATAGAGAAAAACTTGCACTTTATGATGACATTCTTACTGTTCAAGTAACAGTAGAAGCAGACGGACCAGTTTCTGCTCTTATGTCTGTGGAAGTCAAGATTCGTGATATCAACGACAATAGTCCAAGATTTTCTAAAAGACAAGAAGATCTTTCGATCCTTGAGGCAGCTCCTCTGAATTCTAGATTCCGGATTGAAGGGGCCGAGGACCCCGACTTTGGGAGCAATTCAGTTGACAAGTATGAAATTGTTAAGGGAAATGAAGAACGATTTTTTAAGCTTAACGTCAAACGCTTCACCGGAGTCAACTTAGTTCTGGTAGAGCTTATGAATATCAAAAAGCTCGACCGCGAGAGAAATGACTCTTTTCAGCTAGTAATCCAGGCATCTGATAAAGGTGCCCCACCACTTTCTGATAGAAAAACACTTAATATTACTATCCTCGACTCCAATGATCACAGCCCTAAATTTAGCAGAGATCTGTATAGCGGTGATGTGATGGAAAATCAACCAGAAGGTACCTTTGTGCTCAAAGTCAGCGCGTCAGATAAAGATCTTGGGTCAAACGGAGAGATTCGCTATTACATAGACGAGAAATCGCGACATAGGGACTTGTTCAAGCTAGATAGTGTGACGGGAGAAATACGGACGAAAAAGATTTTGGACTACGAATCAGGGCAACCGGGCCAGCCTTATCGGTTGACAATTGCGGCCAAAGACCGTGGAGCAGATAGTATACCTGTTATCGCCGTGGCTTCTGTAAAGGTCAGCATTTAATATCAATATTATTATATGTTATATTTTATCGAGTAGTAATATAGGAATGATATGGATCAATACCCATTTGCAGTGATGCCCTCGAGTTTATTTTCGTTGAAATTCATAAATCTTTTTGGTTTTGTGTTTCAAATGCCCGTGTGAGCGCCAGATGTTAGCATGTTTTTTGTTTTTGCTTACAAAGTTTATTTATTCGATCGAAAAAAACATTCAAGCCAATTCGCGATGCTCCAGTTATGAAAAACTTGAAAAATATTGGCTTAGACGTGTTTAAGAATTGGACAGCAGAATATAGTTTCTTTGCTCTATTTTGTTGTCCTATTGTGCCCAACAATTCATAGCGGGATATTGAGAAACATAAACATGCCCAAAAACCGTTTGGTGCTTTCAGCAAAAGCCTTCATAGTTTTCTTTGTTACATTTTTCCTCGCTCGAATTTGTGAAAATCCAGGCCCTATATCGCGATAAAAATGATTTTGCCATGTCTTAAGTCGCCTATAAGTAGCTGCAAAATTCGTAATTTAATTTTTAATTTGCTGTGTTCTGTATTTAAGATCTTTTGTAATCGAATTGTGAGTCAAACCTGTGTTTATGCAATTATGGTAGAAACTTTTGGAATTTACCGCGGCAGCCTGCTTTTCGAAAAGTCTGACTTGGTCGTGCATTTGCGAAATGATCGAGGTTGATTTGTTTCCGTCGTGTGATCAAATCTTGAGTTGAGCGCGCGCGAACAGGATGCGAAATCACACAACTGCAGCTCCCCGCTGTGTGACAGATAGAACTCTGTTCGTTTCACAACATGAGAAAAGTTCAGCCTCGTTTATATTCCGTTTTTTCTGTTGTTTTGAAATATTGTTTTTTTGAGTTCACTCTTCAAACTGTTATCGCTTTCATAACTTCGTTTGCTCACTCAACGTGGGAGTAGCTTTTGCAACCACATGAGGAATTTGATCTAATAAGCAGCGCATTGTTAAAACACTCCACTTTAATAATTCTTTTTCACTGTTCGCAAATTTCTGCATTCTCTTTTGAATTTGTTTTCTTGTTTCTTTATTTGAGTTTGAAAAGCAGCAAGTTATTGCCCGCAAGGGATCTTTTTGTAATTCGTCGCCATCAATTTGGTGCACGCGTTCAGATATCTCGGTAACTTAATTGATTTTTGTTTCTCTTATAAAGAAACCCTTCATTTACTTGGGTGTGATTTGCATGTAAAAAGCCGAAAAGTGCAAATTTCACCGAGTTTTGGTCAATTGTTATCTAGAAAAGCAGTTTCTATGAATAACAAAGACTCACTAATTATATATCTTATAAATAATGAATTATAAATCCTGCAAGTTCAATTCTTACGATTAAAAACAACACCACAAGCAATCGACTGTGTACCAATATTAGGTGTGCTTTTGTTAAACCCAAACCTTGTGTTTTTCTTCATTAGTAGCTGAGCAAATTCTAATTTTTGCCTTAGTTTTAGAGTGTTCAAAATCTTTTCTTTGTGTTTAGATGTTTTTGTATTGATTTACTTCTGTACTTCTGTGTATAAAGTTTTACATTGTCGATTTTTTGTTTGGCTCAATATACTATCGTATCCATATAAAACGTAGAAGACTGTAAAGGAGAAAATGCTTAAACGCAATAGAAAAACTTTGTAAGATTTTGCTTTTAAAGCAATGTCGGCTTTCAACTTACTTACTAAGCGACAATAAATTTTTAATTTCATTGCTTTTGGAGATTAGACGGTCTTATTAATGCCAGCAATGTTTCCGAGGAACTATTCATTAAGCGAACTCTTTCAACTGAGAAAAGCACTTTGAGAAGCTGTGTTTGTCTTTTATGTTTTCGTTTCCCATGTGGTATATTAAATAACAATCTTAAATGACTTTTGTGTTCTTTCATTCAAACAAAACTGTCATTTCTAAATGTATTTGTGTAAGTAAAGGTTTTTTTGCTTTGGTATGCTGAATGTTCAAATTCTTGCAATTCTGTTTAGTATTGTGTCGTCTGCGGCGGATAATGTGTCGGCAATGCCGAACAATAGTTTCTGGCCAAATGGAGACTATCACACCATTTCCCATGCTCTTTTACAGCACTTTTAAACATTTGACAAGCTAACGAGCGCCCATCATTCAATATCAAATGTTTCTGAATAGTTTGTCCTGCGGTTGACAGTTTATGTGTGCCTTGGCATTACTGAATGTCTGTCATAAGCGATAGATAAACGTCTCGCTGGCAATATGGTGTTACACTGCTACGCTTTTAACAAAACAACGTTTCTAGATCTTGCAGTCGGCGTGAAAATTCGGTTTTCCAATCAACGCGCTAATTAGTTATTCACAACATCGAACTCAACCAAACTGCCCTTTTAGTCAAAACTTCACTATTGTTAACTACGCTAAGTCCGTATTTCTAACTTTTATCACTTTTAATCCGCTTGTGCTCGCCACTTTGGAGGCTATTAACGGCTAGTAGCTCATTATCATAGATCTGTCCTTGTTTCGTTTTTTACACTTTCGCCAGCAGGACATGTTTCACGACTATAAGTAATTATCTTGTCTAGATAGGTTCTAAAGTTGATCAAACGCCCCCGTATGCATAGTCTATCTCGGCTTCCTGTTCTGGAAAAAAGCCTTTTGTGTTTAGAATGGGAAACCTTTTAGAGTTGCACTGATACTGAGGAGATGTCAAATAAGGTGAAATCGGACTGATGATAAACGGCTTTATAATCTGTCATAATGTTTTGTTGATCTGGAGCTCAGCAAAAGAACACTTTCGGTTTGCTTTGAGTTTTAAGATTCCAAAACAAAGGGCATTTATTTTGCTTCGATTTTTCTTATCAACCTTTTATTCACGGTATATAAAAAGACAAAGTCTCGTTTCTAAGGGTCTCCGACTAACGGTTTTTAAAAAATTTTCGTGATGTATTGCTCTACAGTTCGACGCCACAAAACTTCGGAACGCCTTACTCCTTTCAAAACAATTTTTCAAAAATCAAAAACAACGAATTTCATGACCTATAAAAGAGACTCAACGTTTGCCGAAATTACCTACCAAAGGCTTCAACTCAGAGTTAAGAAATTAAAATGAATAACTTCGATCATTTCCACTTTCAAGACTGCCAACAAAATATGGTCAATATTTTAAGTCATCAATTATGTCACTCTTTGGTTGGAGATGCTATATCGCGTAGGGGCCAAAAATCTGTTTGGTTTTTAGTTTTCAAAAAGTGTTTCACGACCTCGAGAACTGTTTCTTATCCACTATATAACACTAATATACCGAAAAGCGATGGCCACTTAATGAACAAATGGTCTCATTTGTTCGGGATCTCGGACCGTGGATTTGACGTACGGACCGAGCGGGCCATAGAGAGTCATATACCACAGATTTCCCAGAATTAAGAGACCAAGCGAATGAGATTGATAAGCTAGTTATTAAATGGTTGTATAATAACGAATTTTAATAATTCCGATGTTGGCTCAAAATGATCATAAAAGGGAACGCAGTTTATGTGCCATTCTTGCGTGCGGATCTATGGAACCCTTTACACAGCTTACTTTGTCAACTTTTTACTACCCATAATGCTCCACCTTGCGTTTTAAGTCGATCTTGAAAAGAGATTCTATATTAAAAAGTGGCAAGTGTTCGTGTTTTTTTTAAATATTTTCAAAATCTTGATCATATCGATGTTTCAAAATCAATGCATTAGGGAATTGGTATCTTTTAACTCCCCCCCCCCTTCACAACCTCGATAATAAATGGCTTTGTCACTAAATAAATGAACCACTATTTTAGTATACTCAATGAATGTATACAAATGTTCAGTGAATCTTGACTTTACTTGACTTTGCCACAGTGACTTGGAGTCGACAGTTTTTCACAGTAACAAAATTCATTTTGTCAACCGCGCGTCAATCAATAGTTTCGGAAGGCTTCTCAAAATGAATACCTAACAATATCCTGATGTTTCTGGTTTTCTACTGCGACAAATAAAATTCATTTTTTGTGCTGCTTTTAAGTCCTTGCTTTTGATGTTTTCTACAACTACGCCTCTTAGGATATTATTCCAGTTCTGTTGAGGAGATTTCGAAAAGTAAACAAAACAGCATGTCGCCTTCACTTCCATTACGACTGTTAATCTTACGAGACCTCGACACATTTAGTTTGTTTGTTAAGTTAATCAAGTACAAGTTCTGGGAAAAGTTTTATCTGGCATTCGATTGAACAACTCAGTACAATAAATTCGTTATTTTTTATATAAGATGAATGCAAAATTTGAAGACTGAATTTATTACACTCTTTTTCACAAGAGCGTCATATTTTTTGGCTGAGGCAAATGTTTATAAATGTTTTGTAGATTTCAGCAAAAAATGTTCTCAAGCTTAATTAACTCTTCAATTACACTCTTTTTCATAGAAACGTCATGTTTTTCCTCTCAGGCTGTGGCTGATCGTTCTTAATTATTTTCGGAATACCAGCCTCAAATGTTCTAAACCATGCATGTTTTAAGTATCTTTACTGTAAGAGCTGCGCTTTTGTTAATGAAAAACTATGTGATGTAAACTTGATATCTGCGAACTTCAGTCAAAGAGCCCACCGAAAAGCAAGTTTTTTAATATAACACTGAACTATTTGCAATAGGTTATCATCATAAATAAATGTTCTTCACCTTTTCTCATCTTCATATGTTATTAAATTTTTGGCGATTTTCAACCTCATGTGAGTGTAATTGCTAATATTGGGTGTACATGTGTTTATTTCCATTCTTACAAACAAACAGAAAGTACAAATATTATTTATTGTGTTGGCCGGTACGATGGTCGGCAAAAAGAAATATGCTAAACAAATACTAAAAAAGTCGAAACAAACTTGTACATGCGCAATGCTAAAGGCAACGATGCGGTGAAAGCAATTAGCTGAGAAAACAATTATTTTCATAATGTTGTGCAGTATTCTAAATAGAAGTTTTTCTCGTTTCCTCAATCTCAGTATACACTTAGAATGTTCTTAAATTTTGGCCATTTTTCAGCCTCGTGTTCTTACAAAAAAGGTTCTTGTAAAAAAGTGTTTTACAATCGAGTTGAGTCATAGCGGTTTGGTTTTGTACAAATGAAAACTTGTGAAATCATTCGTTGTTATGTAAATCCCAACAAGACAAGGGGAATGTTTTATTAAGACAAGGCGATTTCCAGAGTGAACATTCAGTCTGCAGTTAATGAAAAGAAAAAAGATGCTGTGAAAGTCAAACGGCACAAGCGTAATAAGATTCTACGGGGAACTGCGCCAAATAATATCTACTAATTTCTTCCATCCAAGAGAAGGAATGTTTTACTTATGCGAGGAGGACGAAACGGGAAAGACGCTTTTGATTAACTAACTCATCGGTTCAAGAGAACTAGTTGTGTAAGTTTTTAAGTGGAAAGATTTGTATCGACATAAAGCATTGCCAAAACGGATTTATGCCATCTATTTATCACAAAATGAAACGTAATAACTTGAAGCAAAATTGCTGGAGTTGTTTTTTTTAATTTAAATATTTTTTTTGAAAATATTGATGACCCAGCGTAGCGTACGAATATTCCAGAAAACAAATTTGATTAGTTGCGTTTCCTTCGTTTTTATAAATTTTCACTTAAGTTTTTCAAGGAAAAAGTTACAACAAATTAAAAGGTAGCGATTCAATGAGATTTACTGAGATCAACATTATATTTGATTGACTGTAGTGAATTAGATGAGTTAGAAGTTAATTACGCAGCAAATTTGAGCAAACGAGCTGTAATTGTAATTAGAGTCCCTTCGGCCTGGTATCGAGCGAAATATTTGCTTTCCAGCGAAGCTATAAAGTTTATATTACCCAATATCATCAATTTCTGAGCATTAAGGATTAAACCTTGACAATACCTTGTTTGTCTTTTGTTTTTGGCAAGATAGTTAGAAATAGTTAACTTTTACTGCAAATCCAAAACACTTAGAAACTAACCACATGTATTACTGTAAATGAGTGACAAAAATCGATTTTTCTATACTATTTATTCTTCAAACTGATTATCGTTATGACGCTTACATTAATTGCTTCCCCTATTTTGGCTGCGTATTAATCTTGCTTCTCTTCTGTATTATTAAAACGGAAGCAAAACCCTTAGCATTATTTTCGAAAACTAGTTATTAAGTAAAATTACCGATAACGCCAAGTCGATAATTGGTAGGTAGCATTTTAATATATATTTATAGTAATTGTAGCGATTTTGCGATATGAAGTCTCAAAGGCGATATTGAAATTTCCAAGGGACGCACACGAAGTCTTGAGATAATCATAGTTTCATATCCATCAGATTTTATCTCGAGATTAATTCGTTTTTAACATTTAATTTCAGGTTTTAGATGAAAACGATAACTCCCCGGTGATAAAAATCGAACCCAAATCATTCTTTGGTGCGGACGGCAAACTACCCGAGGATGTCCCCCAGGGGAGTGTTGTTGCATCTGTGGACGTCAGCGACAAAGACAGTGGTGCGAACGGGGAAGTTGACGTGGAGCTGTTCCGACACAGACACGACTTTGCATTGAAGCGCGTGTTCGGTAATCAATACGCAATCGAGGTACTGCAACAGCTGAACCTTGACAGCCGGGATCAATATAAACTTCGCATTGTTGCGCGAGATCGAGGCTTGCCCAAGCGTATGTCAAACCAGACGTTGGCCTTTGAGCTGGCTGATAGCAATAGAAATCCTCCTCGTTTTGACAAATCCTTTTATACAATCAATATAATTGATGACACTAAAGTCGGGACAGTTGTTGAAACACTGAAAGCTACTGATGCGGACAAAGGAACGAACGCCCAACTCAGCTATAAACTGGTCAGCTTAGTGGATTCATATAACAAGACATTGGTGAACACTCAGAGCTGGTTTACTATCGATGCATTGCGGGGAAGCATTCGCCTGAAAACTAAACTGTGGTGTGCTTTTACACCTTACTTCTTGATAACCGCAGAGGTTCGAGATCACGGGCGCAATCCGAAGCGAAGCCGCTGTACAGTGAATGTAACAGTAGGGTGCACTGAACGGAATACGTATGAGTTTAGTGTGCTGGAAGGAAATCCCCCGGGGACGAAAGTTGGTGATTTAGACTTTGGTCTTCCTGGAAAACAGCTGAAGATCCATATATACCAAGGCAAGGATCCTATCTTGGTACTCAACAACAGAACGGGAGAGTTGACTCTTGCTAAAGAACTTGACCGTGAAGAGAAAAGTTTCTACCTCTTGAAAGGGTTTATAACAGATGGCAGAGTTCGGTCTACGATCCGAGTTTTCATTCGCGTTCTAGATAGGAATGACAATATGCCAAGGTTTATTGGTATTAACGGGCAAATCTCGGTCAATATACCCGCTAACGCAAGGCCAGGGTACAGGGTATGGAAAGTGGTGGCTAAAGACCCGGATGCGGGAAATAATGGTAAAGTGAGCTACTCAATCATAAACAGTAATGGCGTGGACGCGTTTACAATCGACGAGGATCAAGGGCACATCTTAATTTCAAAGAATTTGACAAAAAGATCCTATGTTGTAACAATAAGAGCGGCCGATAACGGCGAGAATCCTCGACAGCGATTGGTCAGGATGAAAGTTTATCTGGATGATACACGCACGTTGGTTTTCCCCACTCACAGAGCTTCCACAACTGATAAAAAGGTAGCTACGGTCTCAGCCGCCAGAGGATCGGGCGAAGGGACTTTTACGAACAAGGAACTCGTGATTGTAATTGTTCTCTGCACGTTCTGTGGCATCCTCATCATCCTATTGATCGTTGTGGTGGTAATCAAGTACAAACGCAGAGCCGCCACCAATCAACGTGCTAGTTACCACGAGGCCGAGATTAGCCGTGAGGACGCCTTAAAAGCCTCGAAAAAGATGTACAAGGATGCTACACTCAATATGTATAAATCGGGAGAGGACGTCAACCACTCAAAGTCAAAGAACGGTAAAGCCCCGCCCCTGCCTAAGAAAAGTCCGCTGACCTCTAGTCCGCCAATAGCAGATACTGCATGGACGAAAAGCGATTATCAAAGCCCAAGTACGTCATACATGGGCAGTGAGTATGTCGGTACCGACTGTGAGACGGACAGCGGTCGAGAGGACATTGTGCAGTTCTCGCCGTATACCACTCACGGTCCCGCGCAAAAGAAAGCACATGATTGGAGGGCTGGAACTTTCTGTTCTCCTCACCATGCCCCACCGCCGTACACGCCTCCAAGGAGCTCCAAAAAGCACGGCGACAGTCCTTCGTCGTCAATACCTCGCAAACACGACAGAAACGTACGAAGGCCATCTTTGGTGAAAATACCTGGCGTCACGCATTCAGCTACTGACTTGTAGTGTCACGCCATTCCCTAGGTGCTTCCAATTGCCTCCCATGTAAAGAACTGGCATATCTGGAAGAGGTCGTGTTAGCTTAATGGTGTTTTGTTATGAAGATTTAATCGGGTCATAGCTAATTGGATTACCTGGCTGTGTTGCAAAATAACGCAGTTTTGTTTCAGTTATCTTCATTCGTTATTCAATGCGAGTTACCGTACTCTGCATAATTGATGACAATATTTGTAAGTGCTTCTGCTAAACAAGACTTATTTGTGTTATTTAAGACACAGAGGTGAAGAACTCAATAAGTCAGTGTTCAGTTCTATGTACAGCAAACAACTTACATACGCGCGTTCGCGCACTATATTGTCTGACTTGCTGGTAGGTTATTAAGTCTAGAAGGAGTATTGCAAAATTATACTGTTTAGCAGTGAAAGCATACTATAAAAGACCTTATACATTCCTGTCTTACGTGCGTAATTACATGAAGTAGAAGTGAATTTCTATAGATTGTTATCTATGTACCAACCCACAGTTCTCCGCGCGCGTTCTTCTTAAATCTCGCAGGAAGGATCTACAACCTTTATATCTGGCTTAAATGACGACGCATGAATAAACACGCAAGGCTTTGTTGGAAAAAGTACGGTCGCCATCTCTTTTGGTACAACGAGTCGAAGGAGGAAATAATCTCATTGCATGAACTTAAAGCGCAAATGAAGATAACTTTTCGAGGACTAAACAAATAAAACTTCTCAGAGTTAAGACGCTTTGGTTAGTCAAGGTCGTAAAGAAAAGGTGAACAAGTAAAAGCATGCTTATAATCTATTAATAATTACATTAGAAACCATATTTTCCTGAGTTTTAAGGACAAAACTGTTTCTAAATTTTGCGACGGCTTTTGCTCTCTAAAATTGTTTAAAAGATTGTAAAAAAGATCCACTTTTTAAATATTTTTTGCCAAGTTGAGTTTTGTCTACCCGAACAACAAGCAAAAAAAACATTTATTTTTGTTTTTAATAAAATTTACGATAATTTAATTATTAAGCTCTAATCAAATATAAATTTACAAATAAGACTTAAAGTACTTTTCTGAAGGGAACCACTAAAAGGTTTGCGAAGAAGCGTAAGAATTGGTCTGTGTTAATCGACCACAACTTGGCAAAATCAAAGAAATCGTAATGTAGTTGGTATTTGGCCTAAAGTATTGAATGGTTAGTTCGGTTATCTTAGGAAAAACTGAAGCGATAGAATATTTTTTAAAAAGCAATTCCATTGCTAAATTACTGGTATTATTGCAGTTGTATTATATAGACACTTTTATAAAATAATGATTAAATAATTTGTATTATAATGGCAACTGTTTCTTCGTGTCGTTTTTGACCCGCTGTTATAGTAAATGTAAGACTAGTACAGTTGAACCCCGTTATTTCGAACTCGGATAATTCGAACAAATGTCAGTTTCTCAAAGATTCGATCTTGATACAAAATCACTTATATCAAACACGGTTAATTCGAACCCCCGCTAAATCGAAATGTTTTTCGTAATCCATCGATGTTCGAATTAACGGGGTTCAACTGTATCATTATACAGCAGAGTCTACTGGAACGAGTCGGCTAAAGTGTCTTGCTCAAGTATACAACACAGTGGCCTGACCGGGGCTCGATTATAGGACCTGAGAGGGACCATGTGAATTTATTGTATCCCCTGGCCGGGGCAGAATAAAAATGGTCCCCAAAAGTCCTGCTCAGTATCTCTCAGGAAGATAAAATCTCTCAGCCACGTAAGAGCATCGGTGAGAAAAGAATTATCCTCGGTCCTGTAGCGATACTAGTTTTTAGAATGAAATGTATAGAAGAAATTAGGCTAGTACTAAAAGCAGGAACGGGGAATCAGGGAACGGGAATAGGGGAACGGAAAAAGCAGGAACGATAAAAGGAGGTTTTTAGAGATTCCGCCTTTTTTCATTCCTGCTTTTAGAGATTCCGCCTTCATCATTCCTGCTTTTAGAGATTCCTGCTTTTAGAGATTCCTCCTTTTATCGTTCCTGTTTTTAGAGATTCCTCCTTTTATCGTTCCTGTTTTTAGAGATTCCTCCTTTTATCGTTCCTGGTTTTAGAGATTCCTCCTTTTATCGTTCCTGTTTTTAGAGATTCCACCGTTTATCGTTCTTGTTTTTAGAGATTCCACCTTTTATCTTTCCTGCTTTTAGAGATTCCGCCTTTTATCGTTCCTGCTTTTAGAGATTCCACCGTTTATCGTTCCTGTTTTTAGAGATTCCGCCTTTTATCGATTCTGCTTTTAGAGATTCCTGCTTTTAGAGATTCCTCCTTTTATCGTTCCTGCTTTTTCCATTCCCCCATTCCCGTTCCCTGATTCCCCGTTCCTGCTTTTAGTACTAGCCGAGGAAATTACATGGCCGGGAGAAGATACGAATTTTGTCTTCAAGTGTTGAAAAAGATATTTTCAACACGAGAAAATAAAATTAGTGTCTCCATGCGGCTATGTAATTTTTTTTTATCACATACTTAGTGAATTTCCTGCCATGTTTCTCTCAATCATCAACGAATAGATTGACAAATTGTTTCAACTGCGGGAAAAAATTCATATCAATCACAAGTGATGATATTAAAATCGTCCGTTCTGATTGGCTGTTTTTGATATCGCCACGTGTGATTGATATGGGTGGCTGATACGCTCTGTATTTCACCGATCTACTATATAAATATCGAACTAAGTATGTGATAAAAATGTGTACCCACCATTTGCCAGGTCATGAAACACTTTTACACTCATGCCCTTGGCCTACAGTAAGGCGTTTGGATAAGGGCCTCCCTCCTAAAGGAAGAACTGCTTTCACATTTGAGTTGAAAATTTTGGTTTTAGCCATGCTGTCTCCTTTGTACTATAACAAAATAGTTGCTCCCTTTTGCGCCGGCCCCGAATTAAAGTAAATTGTGTACGGTCCTATAGGATTACGAGCGGAACACGCTAAGCGCTCGACCACTGCGCCGTATTTGACTGGCAATTCCTGGTTCTGGTTGACTTTTAACAGCAGCAAGAGATGATCTTTATTACATTTGGCCGCCAGTTTTCGTGCGTTCTCTTTGGCTCTTGAAGTTGTCGGCGCAGTGGTAAGATCTCTGCCTCCCAATCCTGAGGTCCCCGGTTCGGACCCCGGCCTGGTCGAGGGTTGAATATTTGGGCGACCTTCTTTCCCGCTAAAGGCAACTCAGCTTTCCATCCTTATGGGATCGGTAAAATGAGTACCAGCATACATGGACCGTTTTTCATGTAATATGCTCCCGCTAAGGGTAAAGTGATCATTGTAAAGCGCCTTTGAGCATTCATATGAAAAGGGCGCTAAATAAATGCGACACAGTTTTACTCACCTTTTGTGCACTTTTTATTTTAAACATGCTCGGAATTTGAAACCCATAAATAACCGTTTTAATTCAAGAAATGATTGTACTTGATAATGCCAACATATAAGGAAACGCAAGTAGAACAACCAAAATTAAAAATAATTTGACAAGAAGACAAATTATAAGAAGAGAAATTATAAGACAAGGGAATACAATACGTTAAAATGCGTTCTGTTGTAGCCTCTACGCCTTGTGTAGGAATAGGAGCAGCAGGGGACGGCTTACTTAAAATCAGAAGCTCAAGACGAGGGGTTCATTAGAGAGTGGTGCTCATTAGAGAAAGAGGGCTCATTAGAGGGGGGCTCATTCAAGAGGGGGGCTCATTAAAGAGAGGGGGGCTTGTTAGAGAGTCACAATAAGTCATGTTAATCACTAAAAAATCTGTCGCCAATCTAGTGATTTCCGAAGGGAAGTTTCTATATTGTGAAAAATTAATGTAAAAAACTGAGAACGTAAATAAAACGGAGGAAACTGTTAAGAGCCGGTTTAGCAAGAGGAAGCACACGAAATCGAGAGTCTTGGCCCGTGTAGCCGCTCGAGAACCACTGAACACAAAACTGGGCTGAAAAGAAGCAAAGAACAAGTTGATGAAAATATAAACTTTATTAACCGTAATACAACTCCTGGTACGCCGACCGGGGATTATAAAAGCTCACTACTCCAAGACAATCCTATTATGTACAAAACAAATGTGTGTAGCTTTGACAAAACTGTGTTCAACACTTGGATACGCAACTCACTATTCAGCTTCGTTTGTTTCTCGAAACAGTTTGCTGTGAGGAGTATTTCATTACCGCAGAAATGAAAGTCAAATATGTATCGAACATGCGTTTTAGTTATTGAAAGAAGACTAAATGTAATATCTTTCCCAAGTTCTGTTTAGTATTCTCGAGAAGACGCCGTTTCGTTCAAACATCAAAACATCGGCCATTTTTAAACAGTGTTCATAAAATTGTCTTTTCGTTCTAGTACGTTGCAACGGGGGCGCCATCTTGTGCTTCAGGGGCTGTTGCCTGGGGATACATTGCTTCGGGTTGTTGTACTGGGGAAGCGAACTGTTGTTCAATAGAGGTTGATGGTACATCCGGGCTAGCTACGGCTGCGTTCGGGTCGTATGATATTGGTGACGTGTACTGCTGTTGAGCGTCGTTCGAAGGGGCTTCGGCTCCAGCCAGGTTTGGATCGGCATAGGCCAGCATTGGAGGTGCAGGTGGAGGAGGGGCGATGGGCGATGCGAGGGGTGGAGGTACTGAAATGGAGAGCCAATTTTTTGCATGGGCACTAGAACACAAAGTCCTCCTAATTCTAAATCACTGTTACGTCCAATTTCGTCCCCAATCCCTTTCTTAACCTTAACCCCGTTTACAGTCATTCAATAATTGTGTTAATTTGGAGTTTGTAATTTAATTTGACCATATCTGTAATTCAACCAATTAAAGCTGCGAATGGTATGAAAAAACAAACATAATTATCATCAACAGAAAAAATTAATCATCATCAGTAGGAAAAATTTTAAAATCTCAAAAAAACTAAATAGATAACTTGAAAAAACTTTCTATCAAAGCTAGCTTCTGTCTCAGGTGTATCTGAGATACATTGGGCCGATGATATTCAAACCGATTTGATAAGCCCTAATCCAGGGTCAATTACCATGACAACCAACAGGTTTTTCTAGAGTTATTACTTGTTTAACAGGCTTTCAATATAACTAGGCCTTGACTACCACTGCTACAACGACTGATGATAACAATCGTGATAATACTGGTGATTGAATTGACGATGAGAAAGGTATTAATACAATACACTGTTTTTCACGTTTCCAATTTTTACAAGATAAGAGAAAAAAAGAACGTATATTTAGGTCAAATATTATTTAAAGTGATTGAAGCAAGTGACATGAAAGTGATAAGAACAACTTTCTTATTTGACTTTTAACTTGTCCTTGGAAAGTGTTGAAAACACATTCAACTAAGATAACCAAGTGGACGATTTTTAAATCTCTATTAGTGTCTACAAAAACTACAAAAACACCTCTCCCCAACACCATTTGGCCAAATACAATTGGAAATGGGGGTTTTCGTGTGCTAACCAGTTTTTTCGGGGATTGTTGGTTCAGTTTGGTCTTCGTCAAGAAGCAGGACATTTTCAAGTGCGTTCAACCTCGTTTCCAGGGCTTTCCCCTGTGGGTGCGGTCCACAACATAGGGAAAAATCCCTGGAACGAGATTGAAGTGCGTTCTCATTACCTGCTTTACCAGGCACACAAGTTGGTCTGTTGATGGCGGTAGCATCGGGACATACCGGCATAACGCATTTTACCTTCTGTATCTTACACGTTTGACCATTTGGACATTTGAAAAGCTGTAACGCGCAAACATGAGTCCGGTTAAGACATTTCTTTACTTGTTAAAAACTATTCATTTGTTATTCACCTGTGAAACACATACACAACTTCGTAGGGTGTTTCAGCCCCTTTTACACGAGCAAGTTTTCCTTGACAAGTTTGCCTTGACAAGGAAAAATTGCTCGTGTATATGGAGAAAA
>JAOBAT010061919.1:0-25047 GCA_026413305.1 Hydrozoanthus tunicans | reverse complement strand
TTCTGGTTTGGGAAAAGCGAAATGCCGCAGAACAATGGGAGGTTGCCTAGTTCTTACACGGACCATTACTTAAAAAAGTGGATTTTGATAATGCAATTTGGTCTCTTCAGGTGTTGTGGTCACAAATGTAGCACTTCTAACAGCGGTTGGACTCTTCTCTTCACCGTTCATCTTAGCCAAAAGACTCAACAAATACTTAAAGGCAAAAAGAATGTCCAACATCAAACGCAAAGCTGCCGTGGCAGGTGCGACGGGACTGGCCGTTCTTGTTCTCCCTGCTGTAGCACCCGTGGGAATTTATCGAACCATGCAATGGGCTCACGACCAGATACTTGACGCCTTGGAAGGAATGGACGACTTTAGCTTTGAGGAACTGAGGGAAGTGCGACATAGACCACTTTCAGAAGCAAAAATTGAAAGTTTTCCTAATAATCGCTCATGGCCAGTGCCAAATCTAAATGAAGACCAAATGTCATGGTACAGGGTCAGTTCTAGCTCAATTGACGGCGATGTAGACAACTCCACCCAAGAGACTTTTGCTGAGCCAAGTTCAATGTTTGTCGAGGAGAACAAAACTGTTTCTGTTAATGCTGCAGATAACGAAAGCGATTTGTTCTTTGACAATGAACCTGCAATCGTTTGGCGGAGAACAAGCGTGGCGGAGTGACACAAGGCGGAACGGAGGGATACCCTACTATAATTAATGTTATTCATGAAAACATGTGGTACTTTTTTTATGTTGTGACACAAATAGAATATATAGGGATACTCATATCAGTGTTATTCAGTGAAAATTGTATTTCAGTAGTTACGTACTTTGTGGAACCTTTTTTCTATATTAAAACAAGTTTTTTAGTCCAGCAACAACCTTAATTTTCCCAATATGAGTGCATAGTATAACTAGCTTCAAAAACAGATAGTAAAACTAAAACTAGCGGTACATTCTAACATGCTGTAATTCTATGCCAGTTTTTTCTCTGACACTGAAAAACACAATTGATAAATACGTAGTTGTAGTTCTCCATCTTTTTTTGAAATAAATGCTTTTACAAAAAAATTTTTTCAAACTTTTAATTGGTTTGATTTAAGTTTAATATATAGCTATTGCAACAATGAATTTGCATGCTTTTAGCATTAAATCAAGAAAATTATATAGTAAGAATGAACAAGTGTTATTCCTTCAATCGTGGGTGTTTCATCAATTTATTTCAGTGGTATAATCCAGTGTATTGAATTAAAAACAAGTAAACAGTTTTTTCCCCAAGATAATCTTGTTTTGGTGAAAGCTAAATTTTGAATTGCAAACATTCATTTTCTGACAAGAATTTAAATGAAAGATTTAAATGTTCCTAAGGACCTTGGCGTCTTATTCTATTGCTTTGAACGGTGAGAAGATAGCTCGAACCAAAGAAGGCAAAAGTTAATATAGAGAACTATGGTAAGAAATATAAACTTTTGTTGTTACAGGTTAAGTTACAGTTTAATGTCTTGCACGAAAGATTGAGGAAATATAACTTTGGAGTGATTGTTCCAAAACATAAAATCGTTCATTTATTGAATCTTCCCTTTCAATTCCCTATCTTTGCCCTTAGCTCTCCACCCCACCCCACCCCAAGTTCACCTCTCTCCACCCCCTCTTTTTACCCCTGGCTCTCAACCGCTTCCCCAACCTCTCTCCATCCCTTCAACTTCCTCTCTCTAGCCCCTTTCTACTCCTTCTATATCCCACCTACACATTTACAACTTTTACCTCGGGTGCTTAAGGATTGTAAACGTAAATAGTTCTTAAAAATCAAACGCAAATATCTTTTAAAAAAATATGAGCAGATGACACCCTTATTTAATAATTAGCGATGTTTTTTGTAACAGCTGTAGCAACAGCCACTGCGTCATGGCGACTCTAGCTTAAAAATCTAATAATTCTACAACTAAATGGACGTCTGTCTTGTTTGGGCAGACCTAAGAAGTACTCTTTATAAGGAATTACTCACAGTGGCCTGTGTGTTTTCTTCATGTCTGTAAACATTTTTTCTTTCCTCTTGATAAATATTTCTTGTAAAGTATTTATATTTGTCGGTCGAAGTTTTAAAGTAACTGTGTAACCTAAATGTAATGGAGAAAGTCTGACGGTTGAAAGTATTACCCATTTAGAGTTTTCCTTACATTCAGTATTAGTTTGAGACGAACTGCTAAACAAATAGATAAAAAAGTAGCGCAGAGAAAAACGAGAACGGAATTAAAGCCGAGCCTCTGATTGGTAATCTTCTAGAAACCAAAAGCAGGGATCGCGGAGCTCTGGAGCTGAGACAACTTTATTCCCACTAATAACAAACTATCTGCTATGTAAATATTTTCTTTTTCTTACGTCTCCAAGTTAAACGCATTGAACACGACAACAGAGACCGTAATTCTTCTGACCGTCACATTATACCAAGGAATGTGGCATGAAACTTAATAAAATAAAATAAAGTGCCAAATTTGGTGTATTGCTCTGTTAAAATAAAAACTCTCGCAAAGATCTAGGTAGAGGCAACTGGTTGATGTACTGTAGTCGCTTTGCCCCGAGAAGTTCGCGCAATTTCCATTTGCAGAGTAGGAGCAGTGGCGGTGGAAGTTCTGTAGTGAAATAAATTAATGTCTTATCGTTAGTAATAAAAGTATAACATAATGCAACGCGATGTAATAGTTTCCAACACAATAGAACACGACACAAGGCAATAACAACTCAACACGACAACAAAAATACAATATATGACAACATGGTACACTATACAGTATAATACAACACACACGCAGCGCAATGCAAAACAATGTCATATAACATACAATACACTGTAATACAAAGTTATATAACAAAGTATCTGCATGCATGCACATGAGTTTGTACATGAGAACTGTTTTTCGTTCAAGATGTTCCGTTTTCTCAAACTGCGGCAAAGCCGTGACTGTTTCTTCTTTCTGAGCTAGAAATGTTTGAATCAGAGGTACGGAACGTTAATGTAAGGACTAATTTCACAAACTATAGGCGAGTTCAGTCTGCTGGAGTAACATTTCACATTTTTTACAACTTTAGTCGGAGAAAGAACAACTGACTTTAAAACTTGAGAATGCTTATATCAAAACTAATAAGTGACCGAACTTTCAGTTTCATAAGTGTAGTTTCAAGGAAGAACTCGCTATACAAAAAATGCAAAACAGCTGGAAGTAAGAACGATAATACATTCTTTGTAAAAACTTTGAAACCACATTATGGAATGATTACTTAGCATATCAATCTTGTACTTTCAGAAGAAGTTTTATTATTTAGAAGGTTTGCTTATGGAAAGAAGCGTGTGTATGTTAATGAGGCAAAAATTGTAAGGAAAAGCTTGCCTGTAACAATTTTTAGGCTAGCGAGGCATCTTGGAAAAACTGGTTGGCGTCAATTTTCCCGCCGGGAAAATGCTAAACTTCATGAAAATACAACAAATCTGCGTTCGCCTTTCACATAATGTGAAGCTAAACCTTTATTTAGTTCTTAAAATCACGTTTACAACTGACAAATATGAAATCAGCCACTCACGCATACCTTCTCTTTCCCGCAAAATTTTTTCGCACTCTCGATGCTGTTTTGTTTTATGCCGTGCAGTTAATCCAAGCTTGTCCTTTAGAAACACGTTGGCTCCATAATCCAGTAAGATTTTTAAACTCTGCAGTTTTCCTCGCTGTGCGCAAACGTGTAACGGAGATCCCAAGTCACTGCGTCCACTGACAAAGTTCACCGAAGCTCCCGCTTTTGCCAACATCTGTTACAGCAACAAAGAAAGTTTATTTTATTAGTTAACACACTGTATGTAGAGTCGCGCAAAGGCATCACTCTTAGCTGTCAAATAAACGAGGGGGGTGGGGCTGAGAAATTGCTCAAAAACTTATTAAATGGGAGGGGGAGGGGGCGAAAATAAACGGAGGGATGAGAATTTTCAGAAAAACTAAACAAAAACGGAGACCAACAAATATATGCACAAATCTATTAAATTCTAATTTCTAGATTCTAGTTGCCCGTGCTGCAATCAAAACAAAAACAGGACCCAACTAGACTATTTCATGATCGTACCAGATGTTGAAAATTAATCCTGATAAGAACCTCTAGCTGTGAACAGTGACGTTTTTTGACATACTAGATATCAGCAATTTTATACGCAAAATCCACTATCGCAGTGACACACTAAATGAATTTAAATCAGCCTACATAACCAAGTGTGACCCAGTCATTCGAACCATCTTGATTTTTGCTAGCATCCCCGTCCGAGCTAGGGTCCTTGTTTATTTTGCAAAATCATGCTGATCAAAGTCTTTTGAGATGGTTGAGTGGCAAACTTTACTATTTTCAAGCTCCATAGAGTGGAACGTTTGGCAATGCACTGGTAAATTTCTAAAGTAGGATCAATACTTTTTGATTTACCATTTTGAAAGATTTTTACTTTCGTCTTTAGTGTTTGCTGAGAAAAAGCAAGTTCATCTGTTTGATGAACTTGTGTTTCTCTTTAACCAATTCTTATCTTAGTTGTGGTTTATAGACTGAGAGAACTGCTTGGGCAGTAGCCAGTTTGGGGAGGCTGCATGACAATGTCGAAGGCAAATAGAATATCAAGTAATTGAAGACCTTAACACTCTGCTGTCCATCACCACTGGCATGAAGACATGCATGAAGTAGAGGTGTCTGTCCAGAGCGGTCGGTGGCATCCAGTTCACTTCCAGCCTCTATCTAACATAAAATCAAATGTCATGACTATTACATCACTACTTTGGTTAAGTTTGCATATTTTAAAACCTTGGTATCTCACCAATCAAAACAGTTACTCAATGAAATAAGCAACATTTTCCTTCTTTTTCAAAACCCTTTCTAACAAATTAAGTTCCATAATCATGATAAAAAATACATTTTATAAAGATCAGTGCTAAATGGTGGGTGGCTATATATAGAATGACACATCAGTGGTATGAAAAAAATGGGTGACCTTAGCAAGGATCAAAAATGTAGTTAAAATGAACTGTGATACTTAGTGATACAGGCCTGTAGCTTGGATTTTTTGTAGGTCAGGGTGCTAATTGAATGAAGTGGCAGACCAAACAATTCAAGTGCCAAAGGAAGTTTTTCTTTTTCAGGGGCCATGCTCCCCCAGGAAATTCGGTTGTTTGAGCATGAAACAATGGCAACCAAACCTAGAGTACACTCATTGAACCCCCTTAATCTCTTTAGGCATGCCATATAAATAGCATTTTATAACTCTGCCTTGTTTAAGATGTAAATAAAAAAAATTGATTTATTTTTATTTTATTTAAAAAATACATTTTATTATAAATTGTCAGTTATCTCTTATCTGATTCGGGATTTTAGCTTTCATTCTTATGCTGATTAGGGATACCTATGGGATTTGACATTTTTTGGGGCAATGTACCCACCCTCTGGCATGATTTTTATGTTAAAGTCCTCTACCCAAGAGCAATTAAATTTATCATACCAACATCTGGTATTAAAGATTAAAACAACTTCCAAGTGTTCATGCAAAACTACCATCGACTGAGACTAAAGGGAAATGAAAAACAAGTTGTGAATATAAACAACACCATTTATTTGCTATGTACAAAGACTGATTTGAACTATGACAAGAACAATTATATTCCTATATATGATATCTGTCATGAACCACAAACTTTTCTATACTGCCAGTGAAAAGTGGTTGAAATATCAATAGTATCAAGATGAAATGTGTTTATAATTTTGCCAACATTATGACAACATTTTAGAGTTACAAAAAACAGTAAGTTCAAGATCTTTGGCTCAAAGGGTATTCTTCAATTGTGAATACTGATTCAAATTATTATTCATAAAATTCTAGAGTGAGTTCAGTTGCTCATTGTTCACAAAGTGTTCACAAGGTGGCAGTAGTCCCATATGGGTTGCTCTCAATGAATGTTAATAGGTGCCATAAATAATATTATATCGAAAGCAAAAACAAAAACAAAAATTAATTGATGACATAAAAGTGGGAGTGATGAAGAAAATGAGGTGATGGTGCAAAATGAGTGCTATAAAATTTTTTTTCATAAATTTTTTTTAAAGATGATGATGAAAATGTATAGTAATGATTTAATGTGCTTGCAAAAGCTGAACTTCAGAGAATGAAACTTCTGACAATCAATTAAATCACCTCAAGGCAGTGCGTGTTTTCCCAACAAGTGGCTATTTACCACTGACCAGTCAAAAAACAAAATGACACCGGTCAATGCAGGCGGTGCAAAATCAGAAGTTTTAATCAATATCTGTGGGTATCCCCAATCCCCCTCCCCCCTTTGGCAAACCATTGAGAGCACAGGTGCATTATATATAAAACCAAATATCCATTAAAGTAACTCTTTTAAACAGCTTGCTTAAATATCATTCATGCAAACAAAAAGCACCTTTATGTTTCATTATAGAATCTTTTATGGGCAGAGGGGAAGTTGAAATTCATTTGCTTCAAGAAATTTCGCCACAAAATCCCCAGCACGACAAGAGGAAAAAAAACATTGAATTGAAATGAAAAATTGTTTCTTCCTTTAAAATGTTATTTAAACAGAAGACCTGTTAAACAGTAGTTTGGAAGAATTCCATATTATGTTTTCAATATTAAAAGTTTAAAAAGTAAATTAACCTTTGACAGGTGGCCAATTTCATTTTTTGTTTGCTAGTTTATATCAAATTGGCAATTAAAAGAAAGAAATATTCTACATTGCACTTACCAACAAACCAACTCCTTCCACGTGCGTTTCTGCACAGGCAACATGAAGCGGGGTCAGATTATGAGTGTTTCTCGTATTTACATTTGCCCCTGCATTTATGAGTATTTCTAAGCATTTAGTTCTGTGTTCTCTTGCTGCAATATAGAGCGGTGTCTCTGGGTGCTTGCTATTCAAATTGGCCCCGGCGTCGACAAGCAATTGAACACATTGTTTATGTCCCGCATAAGTTGCAACCCAGATCGGGGTCAAAGCTGTGTTGTCGTCTCCAACACCGTCCACTCGAGCGCCTGCTTCGAGAAGAATTCGCACGCAATCGTTATGTCCCTCTTTAGCTGCCAGAAACAATGGCGTCAAAGCAGAACTGTTCTGTACATCTACCGGTACTTCCGCTTCCTCGATAATTTGCTTTACTCTCTCATAGTCGCCATTTTCCGCTGCCAAGAGAAGCTGTGATTCGGTGGGCTTGTTGTCAAGAGCTTCGGCATTGTTCACATTTCCCATTAACTCGTTTGCAGAAATCGAAGACAGCTGAGTGAAACAGCAAAGGTTGCTGAAAATATTTGTTGGAGCCATTGAAGCAGAACGTATATTTGTTTTTGTTTAGAAAAGAGCGCAGAGCACTGTGGGACAGTAGTACATTTCTTGGGGCGGAACCGGTGTAAATTTCAGGGCCTCGAAAATGAACAAGCCGGTGTTTGGTTTCTCATAAATTAAAAACCCGCTAAAAACATTTTCAAAGGGCAGCAATTTCACTTATTTAGAAGTAACAACGACAGCCGAAGTTTTCGCTTTATACTTTTACAGATATTTCGCAGCATTTGTGGACGTTTGAACCACCGGTTTAGGACAGTTTTGGCGGCTTTTTGGAAAACCCTGGGAACCGCGCAACGATAAACAAAACGTAGCCAAGGCAACGAAGACGACAGCGGAGACAAGTCGAGGAAGGAGGCTTGCAAGCAAACATTTTCTCTCTAAATTTTCAACAACTTGCAAGACGAAAACAAGCGAGAGAAGCTTTAGATACTTAGAATACATCTTTAGTTGTGTTTTGGATCAAGCTGAAAAGATAATTATCCACAAGACTCCATGAATTTGTAAATAATCTAAAACCAAGAAACCAAGATGGAGTTCAACGACGTGCGCTTTGATTTCATCTCCGAATACGTCCTTAAAACAATGAAAATGAAGCCAGATAAATGGGCCAAACTTGTCGGAAATGATGAATACAGACAAAATGTGATAGACTTTTTTGAAAAGCCGGAACACAACATTTTAATTATCATGCAAAACAATGCTGGACAACTTCAACCTTCGTACGATTTTCCCGCATCCACGAAAGCGAAATCAGTATACTTTATTAAAAAAGAGAAAGGTATTAATGTTGGAAAAGACAATTACAAAACTGCACTCTCCTATGGAGATCTTTCATATTCACCGTTGGACCATCTTTCAGCACTCGTGGACGAGGTCAGTATTCACTTGCGGACTCTTCAGATCAAAAAGTAATGCAAAATATATAGCATCCCGAACATTTTTGTCAACTGCGTATTGATGGATTTTGCTTTGTCATTTGTTAATGCTTGTGTTTGGGTTAATGTTTCAGTCTAATGCAGTTTTAGACAATCTCTCGTAAAAGTTCCTTAACTGTAGCTGAATAGGGCAAGTAAAACTTGAATGTTTAAGGTATATGTGGTAATGCACAATCTTGGATATGAGCAGAACCTGAATCAAGATTGGACAGTAATTGTGGGTGCTCATTTGTGACTTGTGTATTGAATATTGTATATAAGTTTATCGTATTATTCAGATATTTGTATGGAAATTTAACTGTAAAAGTATACTTGTGAAGTGATATTTCTTGCATGGTGTTTTTAAAATAATTAGGTAGTATTCAGTTGATAAAACCATGCACTCTGTTAGAAACTTGCCAAATGCAAATGCTGTTCATTTTTGTTGTTAAGGGCATGCAATACATATGTCACATCTCACAATAGTAGTGCTTTTATTCATAGAAAATACTTTTTTACTTATAATTGTTCAGCTTTAGATTTTGGTCCCCTTCATTATTGTACAAATGTACATATATGACCCTTTTTTAGAACTTGTAAACAGTTGATGCAATTTTAAACATGAACTCAAATTTGTAGCATTTAGATGTTAAGTTTGTTCTGCTTCTGCTTTTGCTGTTAGATCCTTGTTCCTTTACTTTCGAATCCTCATAACCATGAACAATGGCCAGCAGTTGTTTCTCAAGATGTTTTGCGACATGTCCACCAACTAAAGAGCAACGTTTATGTTATTACTGGACAAGTTAAAGGAAAGACGTTACTGCCACTGCCAGTTGGCGCTGAGCAGGTTTCAGATGCTGTTGAGGCAGAGCAGCGGTAAGGCTCATTACATTGATTTGTATTGTTAATTATTATGATTATTATTAATTTATTAATGATATGAAATAGATTCATGTACTGTAGATATTTTTTGATTATATATATTTTTTTACTTTTAGGGGTGAGCCTTTTGATCGCAGTCTTGTACATGCTATTGAGAGTGTCATTATTGACTGGACACACCAGATTCAGAGTGTTCTTAAGAGAAACTCTGCACAACCTCTGCTGGAGGGTTTAAACCCTACCCCATTTGTGGAACTTGATTTTTGGAAGTCAAGAGCTGAGAATCTAGAGTGCATATTTGAACAGGTACAAAAATTTAACCATAATAATCATAAGAACAAAGAAGTGTGTGCATTGAGATCAATACTAGTTAGGTGAGAAGGACAAGCTGAAAGTAAGTAAATGATGTACAGAAATGTGCATACTGTGGGTTTTTCAAGGAATCAACGGGAAGTAAACGTGTGTAAACGAGAAAGAAAAACCAACACAAGGTGTTGTTATTCAAAGACATTGTTAACAAGCTGTGTAAACTTCTATTAACAGCTTTTAAATAGTAATATTAATAGTAGTAACAATATTAAAATAACAAGAATTGTAATAAAGACAAACATTGCCTCTTAAAACGAGGAAGACCAAAGCTTTTTCCAATTAAGTACACAGTTTCTTCTTTGACTGTGTACATGGTATTGAATAAATTCAAACTTATTTGCATGTGCAACTTTAAACTTTCTGTTAGTTAATTGCAAATTTACAGTATCACTTGTACAAAAATAATTTTACTAAGTTTTGATTGAATGTTGTTAAGTTAATACTAATATGGTTTGTCACTACCTACAGAAATAACAGAGTGTGTTAATATATTTTTTTCAGCTTCATGATGTCAAAGTAAGGAGAATGGCAGAACTATTGGAAAAAACACAAAGCAGCTACTTTCCAGCTTTTAAGAAGATTTTCAAAGATGTAGTTGCAGGTATACATACATTAAAGATGTTTTTGTTAAATGGCCAATTAAGTGGTATTTGAATGTGCTGTGTTTGTTCAGTACTCTCCCCTAATGCCTGTGTACATAAAGAAGAGTAGGGCCCAGGAGGACTAACCCCCCCCCCAAATATTTTGATTTGGGGAGCCAGGGCTCCCAGCCCCCCCTCCAATATTTTTTTGGCTAACAACGGCATTTTTTGAGTAGGAATTTCAGACTGCATAATGCACTATTACATTTTCTCCCCCAATATTTTTTTGATGCTGCTGCATGCCCATAAAATGTATAGCACTGAGTGCATGCTATACACCTGAACACAAATTATGATGCTTTTCCAAGCTATTGACTTTTGTTGTTTATAGCACCAAAAGAGTTTAAATCAATAAATTTGGAAAAGATGTAATTGCCAATAGAAGTCAATTTCCAACTGTCAACTTCGTTGTCTATAGCGTCAAAAGATTTAAAGTAGTATATTTTGCAGTCTGGTAAATATTGACATAAATTACAAGTGAGTTTATTAATAATTGATTTGAATAACCTGCTTGCATTTTAGCTCTTGAAGAGGCAAGAGACATAACTATGTACCTGAAACCACTGCGACGTCTTTTTGAAGACATGGAGCAGTATGATTTTAGTGAGCTTGGAAAAGTTATTCCACCTCTCATGCACACAGTTGGTCTCATCTGGGCAAACTCAAAGTATTACTGCTCTCCTCCAAGGGTTATCGTTCTTCTTCAAGAGATCTGCAATATGATCATTGAGATGGTAAGTAAAACTTGTAACACGAGGCTTTGACATGGCTAAACAATACAACATGTCATGCATTGTTGCGTGCAACTGAAACCCTTATGTTGCCAGATGGTGAAAGCATTGCTTGCAATGTTGCAGGAGTTGGTTTCTACTTCAAGCAACTTTGCGAGTAACAGTTTCAGAGGTGGCTGGTGCAATTATTCTTCCATTGCATGCAACATAGCAAGTGATGTTGCATCGTGTATGTAGCAATACCTTTAAACTTTGCCCTGTGTTTCATTAAATAGTGTTTTAATGGCTTTCTTCCAATTTCTATCCTGGGGTGGAAGGGGGTGCTCAACAACAAACTCAGTTCCAGGTCCCCATTTTTGTAAAAGAGCAAATTTTAAAGAACTTTCACCAAGCTTTACATGGTAAGAAGTTAATAGAAATTATGTTGTAACATGTATAACATCTTTTAGTTTGATGAAAAACCTCATTAATTCATAAACTCTCATTTCAAGCCTGGAACCCAGTTGTTACTATGACAACAAAATTTAGTAACTACCTCGAAATGTTTCGTTTCATGGGCGGTATAAGCTGTTCAGCTCCTCGAACACCACAATTATTGTGTTTGTTAATTATCTTACAATACGTATCTACAGTACAGGGCTGAGTTGTTCAAAAGGAGATTAGCCCTAATCCAGGGTTAACTACCATGACAACCAATAGGTTTTGTTAAGAGTTAATCCTGGGTTAAAGTTAATCGGCTTTTGAACAACCGGCCCCAGGGCCCAAATAATTATTGCTTTTTGTTTTCATTTCAAAATGCCCTTTGCAGTATGATTGGTTATGTTGAACAAGAAGTAAGAAACTGTCTGGGGCAGAAGTAACCAAGATTGTTTGTTGAGGCTCTATTCTTTTCTGTTTTTTAGGCAAGAACTTACCTTGACCCAGCTGAAATTTTCAAAGGAGAAGTGGAAGAGATGCTGGAGAAAACCAAAATATCACTTGATATTTGTCAGTCCTTGAGAAGCCAGTTTGGGGAGGACAGAAAAAACATTTCTAAGTTCTTTAAAGAAGGCCAGGAAGTAAAACCTTGGGAATTCGCCAGTGAGTTGGTGTTTACCAGACTTGACAAGTTTATCGAAAGGCTTCAGATTGTTCTGGTAAGCTTAAATTTTCGAAAAACACAAATTTGTTTTAAAATCCTTTACTTAAGCACCAACCATTTGATCATTGAGGGGATGGGCCCTTTTGAAAAAAGTTCTCTTTAAGCCATACTGTATTCTTGTAAAAGTAAAACCCTGCGGCAACTGGTGAACAAAAAAATTTATGTACCATATTCTGAAGGAAAAAAATGTTATGGTTTAAAAAAAAAGTCCTTCTAGTGTTTTGTGAAAAAAAAAATTTTTGCATGCCATGGGACATGAAAAAAAAAAATCCTGCTCATCAATAAGTCCACTCCACCCCTCTCCTGATAAAATCAGTCAAATGGTTGTCCCCTTAGGTTTACTGTAGTTGTTAGGGTACAGCTGGATGAACTATTTGGTACATGGTATACTAATTCTGTTATCTTTGAATTTACCTTAACTTAATAAGAAAGGCAGTTTGCTTAGGTTATCGCACACCATGTGGCACTGGCTTTTATAGAATGTGTCGGGTAAGCTATCACGTGACAATTGCCTTGCCCAAGCTGACTCGGCAGAAACCTGAAGAAGGCCATGTGATAGGTAGAAATGTCGTTCGTAATTCAGTTTATGTCTATATTACACTAAGAATGTTCAGTTTGTCGTTTAGCAGTATCTATAGCCAACCTTGATACTGAATGTGTGCATATCAGTATGAACATAATCATGAGAGGTATAATTCATTTATCATGATTTTAACAGCTTTTTATCTTTTTTAGGATCTTTTTAGTACCGCTTTGGAGTTTAGTAAACTGGAAAAGGTTGAACTTGGAGGTATCAAGGGGAAAATGTTAAGTCACCAAGTAGTTGAAATCTTCGAGGAATTCACAGAATGTTTTGCTGTTTTTGGTAACAGAACGTATGATGGCTTAGATGCTACAAACAAGGTTGGTAAAGAAGTTAAAAATAACCTAAACGCAATTGAACATCCTTCTTTGACAGTCAGCGGGAAGTTTTTAGCTTGCTTAGCGGGTGTTTCTTAGGGAAGATGACAGGCAAAGTGTCAATTGAGTGGGTTGTCAGCGGACCTGCCAAGTTGTCGAACCTCAAGTTAGTTTTTCCCCTAGTTTTTGAACAGGAAACCAAGTTTTGTTGGTTAAATTGTTAAAATGTTGATTAACGTTAGATGTGTCACGTATTCCATTTAGCGAGCAGATGTTGCTATCCCTTAATCCGTAAGACAAAACGGGAAAAACAACTCTTGAAAGAAAACTAAGAATGAAGAAAAAATGGGAAGAATGCGGGAAATGAAAGCAAAATGCGTGAAAATCGTCAATTTTCAGAAATACGGGCGTGATGCGTGAATGAAGAAAAAATGCGTGAAGCTTGGCAAGTCTGCGCCATGTTAAACACACGAACAAAATCAAGTCTCACGGCCTCTCCCCTAAAAATCAGCCCCAAGCAAGCTAGAAGCTTTTGGTACACTTATGTACCTTTAACTTTGTCTTGGTTAACTTTGAGAGGACGCACAATTATTGCTTAGCTTGGTGTGCGCGTTACCGTTGTAGTGGTTTGATTCCTTGCTACAGATCTTACAACAGTGTGAGTGCTTTGTCGTTGTTGATTTTCTGTTCTCTGTGATAATACAGGAATTCGTCGAGGATTACGATCAGTTCAGGGATAGAATATCGGACCTAGACAGAAGACTTGCTTCCATTGTCTGTCAAGGATTTGACGATTGTTCTGGATCAGAAGCTGTGTTCAAGGTAACTATGATTCCAGTTGTTTTTTTTATTGTGAAATTTACTCGGTTTTATTTTCGTTCTCTCTGCTTTCACTTTTTGACTAACTTCTTGTATTTTCTTTCTTTGTGGCAGCTTTTAGACATTTTCGGCTCCTTGCTAGACCGCCCATTAATCTACACAGACTTTGAACACAAGTATCCTATTCTGCTGAAAATGTTTGAGAAAGAGTTAGATCACGCGAAAATGATATTCGATGCACATAATGCCGATACTGCCACGGAAGGAACCCCTCCTGTGAACAAGAACATGCCTTGTGTGTCTGGTGCTCTGAAATGGTCCCAGGAACTGCGAGAGAGGATAAGTAAACCGATGAGTGCGCTGAAGATGTCAGTCAACCATGGGTGAGATTACGTTCTCTGTGTTGTCCGCATGTGAACTTTCTTTTAGAGTGGACCTCTTGATCCTTCTCTCTGAGACCCCCCACAAGACGTTGCTTTTAGGTGCAGCCCTGCTGTAGACACGTCTTAGTAAACAAACCTGTTTAGTTATTTCACATTGATTTCGTATTTTTCACGAATATGGCTTGATGGTAACTTAACTTAGCCAGTCAAGAAGTGAGTCCTAACGTAAGCATTCTAAAAAGAAAACATGCTAACGTCCTTTCTTACTAATTCAATCTTCATCGTTAATAAGATTTACATCTTATTATTTTTCTATTTGTATCTAATCTTTGTCTGTTCTTCTTTATTCCAACTCTATTTACGCATCTATCGCTGATCAATCCTTTAAAGACCTCCTCCTCCATGTATCTATCGGTTGCTGCAAATACAGGGCTTACAGAGGTAACACAAAATCTCTTGCTAAATCACAATCTGACTCTTTGCAAATGTCTTTTAACTTGTTTCATCTTCATCTTCCGCCTGGCAACCTTGTGCTCTGGTAGCTGACTGTCACGTGGCTGTCAGGGTGCTATTTCAGATGTTCTTATCTTGTTTTTGAACAGTCGACGATAAGTTGCTTTTCCTTGTTTGTATATTTTGTAAGGCCATACTTCTGCTACCTCTCTGCGTGTAGTTCATATAGTAGCAATAGCACTGCAAGTTTCCATTTTGCGTATCTGAAGTTTCTTATAACCTTTGTATTTTAGCACCTTGGAAACTGCAGAAGCGATGATTATCTTCAATAAGTATGATGAAATGGCGAAACTGTTGGACGGGTGAGCTAAACGTTTTTCTTTGACAAATCAGTTAACGGTGGTAAATCAACCATTTACATCCTTGACAAGTTTGTATTGTTGACTACACATAATTTTTGCGTTTTGTGTATCAAGTCTTAATTTGAGATTAGATCTTGCCTACCCACCAAGTTTAATAGAGGCCTGAGTTTCAACAACCCGCGCTGTAGCTCTTTCTGAGGAATTTGTAAAGTAGACAATGTTAGAATGCAGTCTAGAAATGCGTTTTAAAAGAATATTTTCCTATAGTGACGGTGTTTCTGTTTTTACGTGTTTTCTAGTTACGAGAAGAACGTTTACAAGGAGTGGACGACAGATGTGGGCAATATGTCCCAGCAGAACCTCGACAAGCCGTTAATTACTAGGGATGAAAATACCAAGCTTATCAAAGTCAATTTTGACCCTCAGGTACTGATTTGGGGAATCGAATTTTTACCAGACATCTTTGGACCAACCAAACTGCAACCAAAGTTACGGTAGACTAGACGTAGAATACTCAATTTTTCATTGGAACGGAAGACTTGGCGATCATAAAACCCCTCAAAAACCACATTCTTAGTTTATAAATTAAATTGAATTTCTTTAATATAAATTGAAATTCTTTTTTTATAACAGCTTAGAAGCTTTTTCCTTCCTTTTTTCTTTTTGTTCCCTCATTTTAGAATTCACTTAAACGTAGCATGCCATCTAAGACTGTGATCAAAGCATCTTGTTTTAGCTTTTTCTATTTACTGGTTTCAAATTCTTACTTCAACTTTCGTTTTTTGTCAGCTCACTTCCGTTCTTCGTGAAGTTAAGTATCTGGAAAACGCCCAGAACGAAACTCTGGAAAGCATTCCCGATAGTGCTACAGCAATCTATTCCAGAAACGAGACATTCCATAAGTACTGTGCTAACTTGGACCTGACTGTAGCTTGGTACAATAAAGTTAGAGAAACGCTGCTAGAAGTGGAATATCCTCTTGTTGAGAAGCAACTTCAGGAGATTGATAGCCAGCTGGAACAGGCTGAGAAGACCCTGAACTGGAACAGTGATGGTAAGAATAGATTGAATGTGTTTCGGTAGTTTACCGTATCAAGCAGGTGTTGGGGGGCGTCGGGGTGTCGTAGTGGTAGAGCGCTCGCCTCTCATCAGTGCGACCCAGGTTTGATTCTCGGCCGGGGAAGTATATGAGCTGGGTTTGTTTTTCCCCTTCTGACCTCGGAGTTTTCCACTCCGATTAAATCCACCAATTACGCCAACATCTGAGCAGTTTCGAGATTAACTATACTATTTGAAACTTAAAAAAAGTTAATGTTAAAGGTGTTAGTAACTCTAAGTTGGATAACTTAAATCTACAACGCTCGTTTTATTCGGGATAACCTAGATTACTAATGGAATACAATCATGTCTATTACCCTAACGTACGTAGTTCTATTCGATGTACGTGGTTTGACAGGCTTTAAAAAGTTTTATTCTGTATCTCACGTTATACATTACACAGTCGCATTGTTGTCTTTCTTTAGTAGTCGTGAGTTAGCATTTGCCATGCCTGATTGTGGTGAGGTAACCAACACACGTTTTTGTTACTGTGATAGGTGTGTGGGAGTACATCGAGAAAACTAGAGACATGGTTCATGATTTGGAAAAGAGAGTACAATCAGCAAAGAACAACGTCGCTTCTATGAGCCAACTAATGAGCAAATGGTGTGAAGCCCCCCTTTATGAAAGAAGAGAAGGAAAAAAAGATACTTTGCTCAACTTAGATGCCGAAGTACGTGTTTGTATTGATTTATAATGCTACGAAGGGGAGTACATCTTTGATAACAGGCTACGGTACTCATTGAAGTCCCGTATTGGTTGTTACTATATGAGAGATTATCTCTTGAAACAGATAGTGCTTGCTTGGCTAGGAAGGGAGGTGAAACAATTAAGAGAAGTTATTTTCATGAAGTAGATGTGGCAAAACTATATTCGTATGAGTGGCATAAGCGTCTTTAAATTCTAATGTTACAGATGTTGTGTTGTGCGTATATGTTTTTGTAACTTGTATGTATTTTTTTTTAAAAACAAAAAAACTTTGTCTATTTAGCCAAGCAAAGTACCCAAAGACCAGGACTTCTTGACCAAACGGTATACATTGATTGAACAGGCAGGAGAAAAGATTCATCAACTTATGCAGGTAAAATAAAGTGGTTTTTTGGCTAACGTTGTGACTTAACTTGACTATGGTGACGGTTGGTATCCAAGTTTGCAGTGATAATGACGACTGATTCTGATATTACAGGAAAATCTCACACTGTTCAAGAGTGATCCAGGATCCGACATATGGCGTGCTTATGTTGAATATCTGGACGAGATGGTTCTTGATGGGTTCTTCAATTGTATTCATTGTTCACTGAGCTATCTGTTAGAGAACACCGATGTAAAGTCTAGCTCAGCCCCTCTGTTCGAAGCGAAGCTTGAGTTACAGCAGCCAGACATGGTCTTTATCCCATCGCTGGATTTTGGCATTCCAGAAGGCTACTACGAAAAAGTGGAAGGAATTGTTAACAACATTTACAAGATGGCCTCTCTAGTTAAGCGTTTAGCTGATCGCAGTGATTCTGAGCATTATCAGGTACAATACGATTGATTACACGATTTATTTTTAGGATAAGAAAAGAAGTTGGTTTAACACTGGTGTAATTTTTGTACAAAAATTGAGTACAGTATAGTATTGACTACCTTGATTTTATAAATAGGACAGCAGAAGCAAACGATACTTAACCGATGGGTTTTCTAGCAATGTACGTCTTGTTTGAAAGAAGAAAGTTTTATTTGTGAAGTCAGTTAGAATGGAAGTAGATATAAACTTTTAGAAAATAACAAACGACAACATTCAGTTTTACTATAGAACTTTCTCGTAAATGGCAGCGATTTTGACATTCGTTCGTCCACCTTCAAATTTGCCCGGTAAGCCTCGCATTGAGTAACATATTCTTTTTTTTTCTCAATTACGAGGCCAACCGCGCAAATCTGAATTTAGACCAAAAGTGCCAAAGTTGCTTTCGTTTGTAAGAAGATCCATGTATATATTATGCTAAAACTTCAAACTATAAAACGTCTATATTTTTTAAGAGTTCAGCACAGGCTTCGTCCTTCAGTCCCGTTTGTCCCCTTGGTGCCCTTTTACTGGCTGTCTCCTTTCCAGCAAACAGTGCAATGTTTCAGATTTTACCATCAGCCAGATCCCACAACCACTGCTCTAAAACGTCAAACACTTATTGTTTGCAATGACTTGGTTATGTAATCTGTTTCTTTTTTGTTTCACAAGGCTGATGTGGAGGACATGCTGGATCTGTCTGAAATTAGACAAGATTTAATGGATCGGGTGACTGGAATCATGAACAAAGCCAACGAGTTCCGTGCCTCGTTTGGTACATATTCTTACTTGTGGCTAGACGATCGCCAGGAGTTCATGAGACAGTTCTTGTTGTATAATCACGTTCTTACAGCCGAAGAGATCGAAGCACATGCAGAAGAAGGAGTACCAGAGTGTCCACCTACTCTTGAACAGTTCAAAGAGCAGGTGCGTCGTCATTGCTTTATAAATAATTATCTTCATGATAAAGTGTCCGGAACAGATGTTTGAATGTTTGTTTGAAGAACTTTTTTCAGTTTGTATAAATTGTCAAATTGAAATGTTTCGTTTCTAGTTAGCTCAGTTGGTATGGCGCCAGTCTGTCGTGCGGGAGGCCCGGGTTGGATTCCTAACCAGATCTCCACCCCGATTCTTAAAATAGATGAGGAAACGGTGCTGACTTTGCTTTGCATGCACCTGCAAACGGTTAGACCTTCGCTTCTTCTCGGATAAGGACGTTAAAACGTAGCAGATCTTGAAGGGGACCTCGTTTCCTATTGTCTATTCTCCTGTGACTCTTGACTCGAAAGTCTGAAAAACAAGAAAGGTGTTCTTGTTTTTGTTAGTAGGAAAAGAATGTTCGTTCTTATACCAGCGGTAACACCAATATTAATTTTTATTCTCGGTTCGTTTTCTCGACCAGCGTCATAGATCTTTAAAGTCTACTCTTTTAGCTTGCTATAGTTTCTTCGCGCAGGTGACTGACAACAGTAAAACTACTCCAACTTCTTTTTGTTACTGTTTAGGTTTTAAAGATTTGGTTTTTGCTTTAGTTATGTCTCATTTCAGAAATTGTTCTTCTTCTATATAGATCGACACTTACGAAAAGCTGTATGAAGAAGTTGAAGAAGTTGGAGGAACGACAGTGTTTGATACGTGGTTCCGTGTCGACATAAGACCTTTTAAGCAAGCTCTTCTCAATATTATCAAGAGATGGAGTTACATGTTCAAACAGCACCTCATCGATCATGTTACCAACAGGTATGTGGAATTTGGGAGAACTTTCATTCAAAATTTCTTACTTTGTTTTGTTTTAGACTTATATAGTCTCAAGCGAATGCTTTTGTAGTCTCTGTTTTAGGACAATTGCCATAGAGAGAACATTTCAGCTACTTTTTCTCGTTTAAGGTTTTCTTAAAGACTAGCTCTTCGTTCCTTATCTACTGAAGATTGTTCTCAATCAGCAAGGTGTTGCAAGTTTGAAAATAAAATAAAGTTGCGCTAGTAGGAACTGTTACAAAACATATTTAGCTTATCTTTTCAATGCCACTTTGTTTCATATATGCGTAGTGCTATTTTTCATAACATATACGTAGTGCCTTTTTGCATTACAAATCCATTCTTGATTATTCCACCCTACCTTGACCCCCAGCTTAAGCGATCTTGCCGAGTTTATCAAGGTAGCAGATGTTGGTCTGACACAGACCGTTGAGGAAGGGGACTACAATGGCTTGGTGGCTGTTATGGGACACTTAATGGCGGTTAAAGACAGACAATTGGTAACTGACGAAATGTTTGAGCCTCTTAAACAGACGATTGAGCTGCTGAAAGTGTACGGTCAGGAAATGCCAGAAGAAGTTCATACACAACTCCAGGTACTAAGTGCTCTTAAAACAATATTCTTGTTCTGTAGTCTCCATCCTAGCAAAAAAGGGAGAAGCATTGACACATAGGGTGTTGTAAAACGTGTATTAAGATACTTAATAGTATAAATGGTGTGACCTGAGTTACCAGGATGTTGCTGTTTAGATTACTGGTTGTAACCTAAATAAAGCCACGGTAAAATTAGACAGATGAAGTCTCCCTTAAGCTTCGAAAGTTTGTATTTTGTTCGAAGACAAAACCCTTGGTATGAAAACTAAAACGGTTCCAACGATTTTGTAAAACCAGTGATAAAAGGTTAATAGAGTTATATTCATTAATACATTTTGGAAATGTGACACTTGGAAAGTTTGTCCTTCGTTGGAAGAAATTCAGTGATCAGCAATGCAAGAGTCCATGAAACCGTTTTTTTCTCCTATTACCGAACAAAGTTAACTGACTTTGATAGCAATTTGTTGTTGTGAATCGTACCAATTAATCCCGCTTTCCACTTTTATTAGGAACTTCCTGAACACTGGAACAATACCAAAAAGATTGCTGTAACAGTAAAACAACAAGTGGCACCGTTGCAAGCATCCGAGGTGGCAATCATTCGCCGCAAGTGCGGACAGTTTGATGTAAGTTGTTTCACATTGAGATACTTTTTTTCGTCAGAATGTTAAAGTTCAAAGTTCAGTCTGATAAATGACGCTATTGGATAATTGCTGTGTATTTTAATAGTATTTTTTCTATTCAACCTTTTAATCGAGTGGCAAAACTAGTTCTGTGCGCGAGCACTATCCATATTGAATACTTGGTAATTTATACCTATGCAGATCAAACAACACGAATTCCGTGAGGACTTCCGAAAGACAGCACCCTTCCAGTTTAGTTCTACGAATGTTTATATTCGTCTTGATAAGGTATGTACGAAAGACTTACGGTTACAAATACCACAAAACGATAGGTCAGAGAAGAATATTTCTAAAAGAGGTAGCCAATACGTTTGTGCAATATTTGGTATTTTTATAAGTGTTTTATTCATCGCTTATCCATAGTAGTTGTAAGAACATTCGTACCGAAAGTGGTTAATCTTGTCTTATTTAAACTTAAACAGGCTAACGTGGAAATTTACGCTATGGAAGAAGAAATGAATGCTCTGCAAGAATCAGCTGGTCTCTTCGAAGTGAATTTCCCCGACTACAAACAGCTTCGTGCTTGTCGCCGTGAGGTATGCCTCCTCAAGGCACTGTGGGATATGATTGAAATAGTTGTGAGTAGTATTGACGAGTGGAAGTTCACTCTCTGGGCTGATATTAATGTTGAGAACATGGAGATGGAATGTAAGCGCTTTGTCAAGGAAATCCGTTCCTTGGATAAGGAAATGCGAGCTTGGGATGCATTCACTGGTCTTGATTCAACAGTAAAGAACATGGTAACGTCGTTGCGTGCTGTTGGTGAGTTACAGAACCCTGCCATCCGTGAACGTCATTGGCAACAGTTGATGCAGGCAACAAAGGTAAGACAAATTGCTATTAAGATCAGTCATACAATAAGCACTTCTAGCATTTTGAACAAACTGAACAATGTACTGATGCTAAGGTTTCTCTAGCACCGTTGCTTTAGTTATATTTGATGTTTCATGCCTTTGCATGGAAACTATTCTGTACGCAAAGGGAAACAATGCCTTTCCCTCCAGACTCTGGAGCAGTTGATACCCAAACTCCACCTATTAAAGAGTTCAGAGTGGTTGAACACATGGCGAAGGTAACTTTGTTGTTGGCCGTTTTCCTCATATGTTTAATATAAAATACAGATGTAAAATATGTTGCACTAGAAGCATGTTTGAGTTTTTAATAATTTTATCTTTTGCTTCACGAAGGTTAAATTTATCATGAATGAAGACACACAACTGTCAGATCTCTTGGCGCTTAACCTGCATGAGTTTGAAGACGAGGTACGTGGCATTGTGGATAAAGCTACTAAGGAATTGGGAATGGAGAAAGTACTGAAAGAACTGAATGTTACGTGGTCCCAGATGGAGTTTGAATACGAAAAACATCTTCGTACTGGAATTCCGTTGTTGAAGTCCAGCGAGGAACTTATCGAGACTCTTGAAGACAATCAGGTAAGCATATTTCACTGGCAGTTTTTTATTCTTTGTCTCTATCAGGCGCTAGTACTTTTGGGGTGTGAGATAAGGGGGAGGCATAAAAAAACTTCACTAAGTTGATTAACGTATAAGCAAAGAAACGGTATCTCCACTCCCAATATATTTTTTAAACGGTTTGTATTGTTGAGGAAGCTCTGAACACACTGATGGCCTTTCTCTGTGGCTACCCTTTGATGGTTTCACGCAACAACAAGTTAGTTCCCAGTTAAATGAGGCTATCCAGTCCAAATGTCAATTTGTACTTTCTTTTTAGGTCCAACTACAAAATCTGATGACTTCAAAATACATTGGTCACTTCTTGGAAGAGGTCTCCTCATGGCAGAAGAAACTTTCAACTGCTGATTCTGTGATCTCTATCTGGTTTGAAGTTCAAAGAACATGGTCACATCTTGAAAGTATCTTCATTGGTTCTGAAGATATTCGTAACCAGCTACCCGAGGACTCCAAGCGGTTTGATGGGATCGACATCGACTTTAAGGACATGATGAACGACGCTGCCTCTACACCTAATGTAGTACAGTGTTGCTGCAAAGAAGGGTTGTATGACAAGCTGGAGAACATTCAAGAAAGGTAGGAAAACAGTCATGTTGCATCTGAAGTTTAAGTGGTTGTCTGATAGCGTGGTGCACTATTACTTAAAACAGAAATTTTTACCCCCGACGTGACTCAGGCAAACAGAGGCATGTTTGACAAAAATGTGTATATAAGATCGTAGCAATCTTGCAAATACAAGAATCGATTTTTCTTGTCTAATCCTAAAAATGTTGGTCGTTAGTGCACAGCGCTATTAGAGGATACTTTTTGAGTTAGTGACACCAAATTACTTTTTACCAGGGGGCGGATACAGGATTTTAAAAAAGGGGAGGGGGTGGATTTTCACGTTGATTCCAGCGCTAATGCCATTGTAAAAGTGTGTGTTGGGTACCTTTTAACACAGTGCGTTTTGCACATATTCTTTGTGCACATATTTCGCGGGCCCTAAAGCCGTTGATTTATCTGTAAACTTGGAAATACTTTGCCTGTTTTGTCGACGCTCAGTGACAAACTCTTGATAAATCTTGTCTTTTTGTTCTATTCTTTTTCGATAGGGTAAAATAGAGGGGGGGGGGGGGAATCAACCCAATCCACCCCCCATGTTAATCATTTTCCAATTATTTTTATTAAAGCCATCTGAACTAATGATCTTCTTCTCCTGTTAACGGTATGATAGAGAAAGGTCTGTTTTAAATAACTTGGGACTCTTGCAGATTATCTCTATGTGAGAAGGCTCTCGCGGAATATCTGGAGACAAAGCGCCTTGCCTTCCCAAGGTTCTATTTCGTGTCTGGAGCAGATTTGCTTGACATTTTGTCAAAGGGAAACCAACCAGTGGAGGTAGGAGGCTCAAAAACAACAAATAAATGTTTTAGCAGTGGCTTATTTATCAGTTAGAGTTGGAACACACTAAACCTTTGCCAATAATCTGAAACGAGAACGGTTTTTGGGGTACAAACAAGATTTCACAGGTTTTAGTTTCACATAAGTGAGAAATTAATACTCAGTTGTTAAAGGAGTTCTTACAGCGCATTGCTAAACTCCTCAGTAACTGTTAGCTCTCTTTGTTCAGTTATCTACGGTGTTCAAAGGAATCGAGGAAAAAATTCTTGGACATTAAACAGTCCAACTATACAGTTTCTAACTCTCAATTTTTTTGTTGAAAAGGTTTGCCGCCATTTATCCAAGCTGTTTGATAACATGGCTAAACTGAAGTTTATCGAGGACGATGAAGGGAATGCCACAAAAGAAGCTGCGGGAATGTACAGTAAAGAAGGAGAGTATGTAGATTTCGAATCGACATGCAATTGCTCAGGACAGGTAATTCGTGTTTGTCGTTATTCTTTCCTGCTGTGATATAATAAAGATCGCGAGCCATTGTGGAATCAGATACATTTGGATGGTTTTGCTGATCTTGAGCGTTCAGTCAATGAAGAGGCTTCGTTTATGATTCTCTTAATTGATCATCCGTTTTAATCGTCATGGCCCTGTTGAAATTGTTAATATTGTTTCAATCGAAAGTAGATGAAAAGGTTTTCGTTATTGGGAGCTTCAACCATATCATTTGATATTACTTAAGCAAAACTTCTGTCCCCGAATAGAACACGGCCGGAATTTTTTGTAGCATCTTTTGGAAAATTAAAACTGTTTGCTTCTTGAAAGAGAGGAACATATCATATCAAAATAGTGTTGCCAGGTCTTTACCAACATGCGTTGCATTAATCTAAAAGTAGTCTTTCAACTGTGATAATTTTTCATATAATACAAACAGTGATAAGACAACACGAAACAGTTTTAATCGATCACAGATCGAAAAACCTTGTTTGTGTTCCAAATGCTTTGTTATTAATAGCGCTTTGGTGTAATAGGTCGAAAACTGGCTCAACGCTGTCATGGATTCAATGCGCGCCACTGTTAGACATGAACAATCTGAAGCTGTAGTAACTTACGAAGAGAAGCCAAGAGATCAATGGCTTTTTGACTACCCGGCTCAGGTAGCCCTGTGTGGTACCCAAATCTGGTGGACTACCGAAGTTAATATGGCTTTCGGAAGGTTGGAAGAAGGTTACGAAAACGCCCTTAAAGACTACTACAAGAAACAGGTAAATCCAGTTACTTTCTCAGTGTTAGTCCAACTGTCGCTCAGCTGTGTTGATAGTCTTCTTGGTTCTTGCTATAACAGCTACCTCGCTGAGTGATAGACGGTTATTCTCATCACGGGTTATTATCATTACTTTCTTCCATTTCATTATTGTCGTTGTTTGCGTCTGCTGTCATCACCATCGATGATGTTGTTAACTACCGTATCCCATTATCAAAAGATATGTTTAGTTACGAAAATAGTGGGTTTCGAGCGCTATGGTAGGTTACTGTAGCTCGGATTACTTGTCTTTTTACTGTTTTGGACC
>JAOBAT010061908.1:0-25061 GCA_026413305.1 Hydrozoanthus tunicans | reverse complement strand
GCCCAATTTGATCACTGCAGTGATCCAACGCATACCGGCGGAGTTGTTGTACCGTGGCTATTCATTTTTTGAAAAATTGATCATAATTATCATCATTATCATCAATACCACCATCATCATAATTATCAGCATTTAATATCATCAATACCACCATCATCATAATTATCATCATTATCATCATCACCACCATCATCATCATCACCATTATCATCAATACTACCACCATCATTATCACCACCATCATCATTATCATCATCATCATCATCACCACCATCACCAATATCATCATCATCACCAACATCATCATCATCACCAATATCACCATCATCACCATCATCATCATCATCATTATCATCATCATCATTATCACCACCATCATTATCACCAACATCATCATTATCATCATCATTATTATCACCACCATCATCATTATCAATATAATATCATAGGCAATCAACAAATAGCTTCCATCCATTTCATGTCAATAGCTCATCATCTCTGGTCAATTCTTTATTATTACTACACTATTATTATCATTATTATCTTTATTTCTATTGTTATTATTCTCATTAATTACTTTTATGGTTATTAATCCTATAATTTTTATGAGTGTAACACATCATCACCTTTAAAACTGTCTGTGTAAAATGTTATAGAGCTCGACCTATTGAGCTTATTGAAGAAACTCTTTGTTGCTCAAGGCTACTTTTTACGTGCCCCTTCTTCCTATTCAATGTTTTTGATTATTTTTACTACTATAAATGTGTAATTTTGTATCTATGGTCATTAATCATTAGTGTTAGTAGTTTTTTACGGGAACCCATTATTGGAGATGTGCTCCGGTCGATCAATCCCTGCCCCTGTAGGCGAATTTTGTAAATAAATAAATAAACACATTTAATACATACATACTTTTTTGCACGGCCGGCTGGTCGGAAAAGAAAAATGTTTTTCTACTAATTGTATTCCCGAACTGAAATCTAGTTTCCTGATTACTCTGACAATATGTCGTGTAAGCTAGAAATCACGCACGCACCAGCTCAAACATGGCGTTAGGCATGCGTGAAATAGTTTGTTCTCTTGTTTTGCACATAATAACATGAAATATTGGACCAGCTACTCATCCAGAGATTTTGCGGTTAGTAATTAAGACTTTATCCTGTTTGAAGCAACGATGGAAGCAACACAAACTAAAACACTGCTGTATTTCACCAGCTTATTCATTTCAAAAGTTGATATGTTATTCGTATATTCAGTGAAACCATATGTTTCAAACTGTTACGTTCAGCTTTAACTATATTTGTCCCTTTTGCCTAAAGAAGTACTTCCGCAAAACCAACCCACACTCAGAAGGATATTAACCGTGCTCTCAAAATACAAAACAAATTTGTATATCATTAGCCGACTTGTAACAGTATTTATACAGTTGATAAACAGTTATAGCTCCTAAAACGACCATAAGGGCAAACGTGTTATTGCGGACCGTTCAAATTTACACATGAAAATACTTCGGACAATGATGGGTCAAAAAGTTTCTCGATCTACGGTTGTAAAAAAGCAACACAAAAAGTGTTGGAAAAACTACAAAAAAGAAATTGACAGCATGGTTTTGTCACAAAAGAAGATATTTCACTGCGCGGCTGATCGAGTTTTGCGGTGCAATAGAAAAGAAGCGGAGTCGACATTCAACTGTTTAGTTGAGTCATGGACAGAAAATACAGGCTGCTCGCCAACAACGCAAAGACAGATTGTGAATAACATATCAAAGATTGCTTCTTCGATCTTTGTACAACCGACTAGGACGCGAAGAAAGGAAGTGAATCATAATTTCAAGTCACAAGCGTTCTCAGACAGAGACAATGAAGTGGTCTTGTTTTTACTTCTAAGTCACAATCTTACTACATGTAGTAGTGAGATCGAAGTAAGTGTTTCGTTAACATTGTCAATCTATCAAGGTTCTCCTAGATTGCTGCTTTGGCCGTGTCGATCGTGTGAGAGTGCCGTTGGAATGAGTGAAAGCGACACAGGAAGTTACAGACGAAAATCGATTTCATCATCAAACGACTACCGGCCGATCAAAAAACGAGCTGTGACCATAAACTAGTGTTTAAGACAGAAATTCCATCCTGGGAACTTTAATAATTCAAAGTGCTGGAGATATTTCGAGGGTAGAACTTTCTTTGTGTCGCCTACTAAGTGTTCATGCACATTGCCTCGCATTATATCTCCCACGTGGACTATTTATTCATACAATTATTTGGATAATCCTTCTCAATTAACCCATATCACGTAGTATTTATTTATCTAAAAGAGCGCAAAGCTGTATGGAAGCATGATATATACGATAGTAAAAAAATCAGAACACTGCTTGTGTTAGTTTATGATGCATTGTCCTTTAGCTTGATGAGTTAGCTGGAACAAACGAACAGCAAATTATTAATGTTGTAAAACATAAACTTTCTTTTAAAATGCGGAAGATTTCTGAAAAAGTTGGGGAGCGGGATACTAGCAAAAATACGTAAGTTCCGCAAAATTCTCGAGAGTTGGTATCTGTTAAGTAGGGCCTTAAACTAACGAATATGTGCATATATTCTAATACTGAAATACTGTTTATTTTTCAATGAAGCTGATCTGGGCTCTCTCGTCTCGAATATTAATTCGGGCTGATAATAAAAGTTACCGACTACAAACTAAGCTGTTTAGTCCAAAGTAGCGTGTTTCCAAGCTTTTTCAAAACCACCATCCATAAAATCAGTTTGTAAAGTTACAGAAAGAAGCGACCTCATTTGGTAAAAAAGTTGTTTTTACAACGTTTTCTTAGATATTATATTTACAGCCTTATGACTTCAGCATAATTAATATTCCTCTTTACCTCACTGATTTGCATGCACGATGTCACATTTTAAAAAGTGCACATCAACCGAGAACACACTTTTTAGCACACTTGAACGCCTGCACAGATGTCAGATTATACCCAATAGACGTGACTCTGGTGTTAAATGAAAGCTTGAAATGAGTAGTTTTTTGACAAAAGGGATGATTTGCGCTTAAACATTGTTTAGTCTGACGTAATTCCTTTGACGCACCGGTTACGTCATTTCAAACTTGCCACCGGTTTGTTTAAGTTCCTTTTTTGTTAAACACAAACGTGATAGAAATCTATTCGGAGTTCGTAATAAGAAAATATTGTTGTGGGGCACATTACCAAATTTCAAATTTCGTTGTCTACTGCTTTGTGATTTGGGAAATAACATACATTAACAAATACATTTTTCAGTAACTCTTTTAGAAACTCTCCTTGTTTCAACTTCCTTTTCTTGCCTACTGCCTGTCCAGACAAGTTCTCGTTAGCTATCAGCAATCTAAGAGTATAAGTAGGTAGTCTAGTATTATATTGAGTAAAAAGGCTACGACAAAAAAAACGAAACGAATGACAATGACTGCAGGTTGAAAAACACCGTGCTGGTAACATGCACGCTTTCGTCTCAAAAACTACAACGTAAAAAACTAAATTTCGACGTTCGTACGAGAACGACTTGCGGAAAATTTGATTTACTTTTAAGAAAAACAATTTCATCTTTCTATACACTCGGACAAAATAGGAAGCAAATTAAGCAAGCCATACGAGACTTAGGGCTAGCGGAAGCTAGTAGGATATTTTAGCGAGCGCCAATCGATGGAAAAAGCTTATCCGGGAAATTTCTTGGCAAACGATTTTTCACTGAAATGCTAATTATGGGTATTCTGGGGGTTTTAAAAAAAAGTACTTGGTTGATTAAGTTTTAGAATTTCCGGCAACGATTAATAGTTATTTCTAGACTAAATCTTGTTGAATTCGAACAAAAATAAAAAATTGTACTTGGTCTGAAAATTGAGGGGAACCTGCGCCTATCCTGCAGCACCCCTCCGACCCCCCCCCCCCACTCTCCCCTGCGACGCGGGCCTTGTAGTTCCGATATTGCTGTTATGTTGGTTGAGTAATTTAGCAATAGAAGTTCCACCTAAACCTTAAGTTTGTTTGTGTTGCCAGTTAAGAATATGCGGGCACTTGATGAGTCAGCTGTCTTGTAGTATATTGGCCCAAAGAAAAGCACAACCATTTTTAACTAAAAACATCGTGAAACATAGTAAAGATGAAAATCCTAAGCTCTCTGTGCACATACGCGCTCATAGTAACTTCGCACATAGCAAACAAGCAGATATACGTATATATATTCTCAAACTTATAAATGACTCATGAAACAACTAATCAACCAAAAATCGCCATTGTGGTCAGGTGAATGGGTTTGTAAAAGATCCTATAATGAAACAAGAGTTCTAAAACACTTACATGTTCTAATATAGAAACACAAAAGAGCGCAAGCGCTTTTTAATAGTGATAGAAACGCGCGTGAAAACGTGGTCGAAAAGCAAGCCGCAGGTGAGTTTCTCTCGTACTTCTTGAGTGAACTAAAAATTTCAATTGTAAGTGTTTCTGCACAAATAGCCGATAAACCCACGCGATGACGTATGCACTCTGTTCATATTTGGAGTATGTCTTCACTGCCAATCAGAACGCGTGTTGTCAAAACTTTCGACCTGACTTGGACCCGGCTTTTTTTTCTCGAAGTTGTAATTTCTCTAACTCAAGAGCGAGACGAACCGGGCAAGTTTACATTAAACGTAGACAAAAAAAACGACAAATCGATGTGCTTTATGAGAAAGGTCAATAATTCTTCTTAGACGTCTTTGCCACGTCTTGAGTTAAATTTGGTATTCCAGAATTTGATGTCTTGACTTACCAGTGACGTCATAGCGGCCATGTTGGTGCCTGGAAAAATAGCACTTTGATGGTTTCTTCAACACGGCTGCTTCGTCTTTTGTTTTTGGCGCCTTTAGGGAGTGCGTACAAGTCAGCTATCAGTTAGGCTTAAAGCCCCTTTTACACGAGCAAGTTTTCCTTGACAAGTTTGCCTTGACAAGGAAAAATTGCTCGTGCATATTGAGAAAACTGGACAATTTTTCCTTGACAAGGAAAAATTGTCAAATCTGAAATTTGCTCGTGTAGACGGACAACAAGGAAAATGTAACAAGGATATGATTGTTATACTGAACTGAAAACTTGTCAAGGAAAACCTGCCCGTCGTCTAGACGGACAAGGAAACCTTGTCAAAGAGAAATTGTAAAGGAAAATTTGTTGATCATTTGCACGAGCAATAAAAATTGTCAAGTGAACTTGTCAAGGAAAAATTGCTCGTGTAAAAGGGGCTTTAGACATCCGTTTTCGCTAGAGGCACATTTAAGGACTGGACCCTGTGAAGATTGTCATTTTTGAACAAGCAACCTGGTTCAATTAAAAAATTGTAGCCGTCCATTTGCTCTCGTAGAGAGTCGATTTGATACGGCCTTTTCTACCAAAATATGCTTTCTTCTTCGTGTGTTTTTGCTGGGCTCAATCTGTAAGCCATGGTTAGATGAACAAGAAGCAAAGCGCTCGTTTCAAAGCAAAGCATCAAATGTAATATAAACAGTTGTTAAAAAAAGTGAGAAAACCTAACGAGTTTTTTATAGAATAAAGAACAACTTTGGAAAAAAGAGGCTCAGATTAGCCAAAATTTAAAAGCAATTTAAGAAATAGCTGAGGCCCGGGCTGGATAACTTATTTTTTTTAACTTTACTGAGCTTTGATTTTTAAACTGAACAATAGAGAATGAATAAGGAATGGAATGAAGGAAATCGCTTATCAAGTTTTGAGTGATCAGAAAGAATTCTGAGTCACTGACGGGAATCGAACCCGCAATCCCGCAATGCTTTGCAGTTTATCATTACTGAAAGTCGTCTCGCGGGAACTGAATAACTCAGCTGTAAAACCACGAAAAATTGATTCACAGGCATAAATTGATCAAATTCGTGCAAAACATGCATTTATAACACACCTTAGAATTCAACACCTTCTATTTAAACACATATTGAAACAAAAACAATTTAAGACCAATTTGAGGCTCAAATCGCCAAAAATTTACGAACAGTGTGTCTAGACCAAATATACTGGTTCTTTTTCTTAAAAGCGTGCAAAATGTTGTTGCTAGTTATATCAGTCCTTACGCGTTTGGCTTTTGAAAACATCGAGAATACCAAGATTTTCTAACATAAGTAAGTAATGAATAAAGTATTCTGTCTTGGTATATTCGGCAAATTTAATGGACTCTTTTCTTCGTCTAAGGAAACAAAAGTGCGAGTACGACAATAAAAGTTCTTTCGTATAAATAATTCAACACTGAGGACATTTTTTAAGCTGAAATTGACCGCCGAAAATTAGACTTAGCTTGAATTTAAGTTTTACAGTCTGAAACGTTTATAAATTCACAAGTATATTTAAAAAAAACAAAAGAAGAAAAACCCGATAGGTATAAATAAAAGCACTTTAATTTCCTTTATTGATGTACCTGGGCATGAAGACTCTTGTCTCTACTGGTCTCTTTAATTTTTTATCGAAACCAAGCGCAAAAATTGGTCTGGTTTCCAGATAGACTGACATACATATATGATTACCCATATACTACCCAGTGGGAAAATGTGAAGCATATTCTGGAATCATTTGAGGCTAATATAAAATCGCCCGTATATGATTACCAAATTGGGAATTGTCTCAAAACCATATGTACAGACATGGTTCCGTGTATGCATCAACGCAGTTTTCAATGCTAGGGAAGGGTATTAATTCCTTTTTCAAATTTTGTCAAAAAATCTGAAGTTCAATACTCCTACCAGTATTTTAGAAACCAGTGACACTTCACATTTACCCGATATTTAAGTGAATGTTTTTCTAAATGCAGATTGTAAAATTTCGTGCCCGGAAAAGCGACAGATAATTTTCAAGTCTGTCACGTCATTGTTTGTGTGACGTAAAGTTTAACTAAAATAGCACCAAATATTGACATAAATTTATGCAGATAACGTTACAACTGCATGAACAGGATGTAGAATTTGCTGATAAATAGGTCTATAACAGTACATTCAAAACAGCATTTCTTTCGAAATAAAGTCCACTTAATTAAGCTGATCATTTTTGCCGCCTACACAACTGATCTGCCAATTTACGATTAATATAAATAACAGAAAATGGTAAATAAATGCTTGAGAGTATGCATGTCAGTTTCTTTGGTTCGAAACCGACAGAGCTGAGGCAGCTGTATTAAGCATGATGAAGTTCTCAAAATAATATTAATAAATAGTATTTTAGTATTTGCATTTGTAGACATAAACTGCTTTTCTCATGGAAGAGTCACGTTGAGGCTTTGAGCTGCCATAGTCGCGATGTTTGATGATAAAGTCGATTATTTTCTGTGTAAGGTGCCTGTGTCGTTATTACTAATCCCAACAGCACTGTCATACGACACAGACGGCCAAAGTAGCAATCGAGGGGAGCCATGATAAATTGACAATGTTAACGAAACACTAAGTTCGATTTCACTACTAAATGTAGTAAGATTGTGACTTAGAAGTAAAAATAAGACCACTTCATTGTCTCTATCTGTGAAAGCTTGTGTCTTGAAGTTGTGATTCACTTCCTTTCTGCCCATCTTTGTTGGTTGCATAAAGATCGAGCAAGCAATCTTTGTAATGATACTCACAATCTGTCTTTGTGTTATTGGCGAGCAGCCCGCATTTTTTGACCACGACTCAATTAAACAGTTGAATGTCGACTCCGCTTCTTTCTTATTGCACCGCAAAACTCGATCAGCCGCGCAGTGAAATATCTTCTTTTGTGACAAAACCATGCTGTCAATTTCTTTTTTGTAGTTTTTCCAACACTTTTTGTGTTGCTTTCTCACGACAGCAGACCGAGAAACCTTTTGACCCATCATTGTCCGGAATTTCTTCATCTGTAAACTAGAACGGTTTTTTATGTCCCAATTGTAGTGGTTAATGAACATGTAAACTATATTTGTTCCTAATTTACGTACTATTACACTGTTAAAAGCTGTGTTGCTTATATACGTAAACAAGAGGTCTGGGAAACAGTGTAGGCAAATAGATGGAAAAACACTGGGAACTAGAACTAAAAAAGCTGTTTTCATGCGTGATACGATTTGAAATTTATAAGATACTTTGCTCTTGAAATGTTTGTTATAAATAGTGAATTCTCTAGCTGAGTCAAATTTCAAGATAAAATAAAAATGCTATTACTATTAGTTCGCCTACGGCAATTTTTATCCGTTACGTTCACTTGACTGCTTTAGTTCCCGTTCCTCCGTTTTTTTCCGTTCCGTGTTTCCAAATTTAGTAACACCCGCATACGTACATACAAAGTTGTGTATTTTTAGAACATGCTTGAAGTCCTATATAAAGATATTTGGTTTGCGAAGTTAAACTCCGATATGAAGTGAAACTTAACCCGGTCCCAGTTTCAAAATCTGTGGTATAAGCTGAATACATTAAGACTAGTAGTTCTCAATGAGAAGGGAAGTGCTCGAGATTGGGGAATTACGTACTGTGCTAGGCTTCTCTGCAGACGTCTTTTGGGGTCTCTTTTATGGCACATTTTCGGCTTTTAGAAGACTCGGTCTTTTCGAGAAAAGAGTATTATGGTATTCCTGTGTTCCACCTGGGCAATCCCGAAGAAGCACCAAATATACCGACGGCAATCCGAAGGGTTTTTACAACGGCCCGGAGAGGCGCCGAGGATACCATGGAGAGAACCCCAAAACACGCTCTAATATCTTGGCAAGCACATTGGTCATGAATCCGACTGTTCGTTTGGGGATATCGAAGGCTCTTGAACGAAGGCCCGAAGAAACGCCGAGGATTCCATGGACAGAACCCAAACTGAGATGTACTAATATCTTGGCGAACCCGTGGCTCATTGAGATTGTGGCGATTAGATCTGCTCTCGCTACGCTCGAGCAATAAAGCTGTGTTAGTTGGTTTGCGAAGTTATGAAGTGAAACTTAACCTGGTCCCAGTTTCAAAATCTGTGGTATCAGCTGAATACATTAAGAAAGAAGTAAGAGGAGTGGTTATATTATCGAGTTTTGATTTTTGTTTGTTTAAAAAAGGCTTCAATATGGTTCACAACCGTTTATTTTCGCCTTTCAGACTACTAGGCCGGCCGACGACAACCGAAATTAGTACATACCAGCTCGGCTAAACGCAATTTGATTGGTTTAGAAATAGTAGATGTGAGACGACATTTTCCTCCAAAATTATATAGTAGATACTGAGACCGAAACAAAACGGCGGACGGAAGTAGTCGCTTCTCAGTTTCGGATCACGATATTGAAAAGGAAGTTCCGAAACACGATATTGAAAAAGTTTGCTTTTTTAAAACACAGGATATTTGAAACAGCCTCAAGAAATTCTGTTCTACGCCATTAACGACAATTTGTAGCTGAGAAACTGTCAAACATGTTTTTTGTGTGTTAGGCTGCTCACGTTGCTCAGCGCTCGTCACACTCAAGTGATAAAAGTGACTCAAGTGATAAAAGTGTTTTTTTCCCTTCAGTCTTTTGTTTTCTTGAAAGGAAGTTTGTTGCCTTGCGTGTTAATACTAAAACATTTATTCTACTTCAATTTCGGTGGATACTGGCTTAATGAATATCTATTGAGCGCCTTCAGCGCTCAGTAGATATTTTGCCACTATCCACCTTAATTGAAGCAGAATAGGTGTTAATTATTCACGGAATTGCTTTTCTTGTTCGTGTTGCGTTTGTGTTTCAACCCGAAATTTTGGCGTGTTTTCTGGCGTTTTGTCGCCGGTTTCAACGTGAACGATAAAGATAAAAATCTGTTTCCGCTTTTTACGCACCGTATACTATTCCAGGAATGACGTCAGAGGCTTTTCGAGCCCAGTTCCCGAGCTCGATCGGTCATGATCCAAGAATGCTGAGTTCTTGTTAAAAATTGGGCGTTTTCAATTGGATACAATATTAACCAAATCTAAAAATACTTTGGCGAACGTCCCTACAACATACCACAAATTTTACAGCCCAAGTATTGAAATAGGGTGACTGAGTTGTACTTTAAGTTTTAAGGTTCTGTCATCAACGAAGGTTGAACTTTTGTCGCTTCTGAATGGTACAACAACAACAACAACTTTAGTCATATTTATGCTTTGAAAAATTTACATTGATACCGGCCACATTAAAGTAAATATCGAATGCACTTTACTGTTTTGAGAAACCTGGCAAAATAGCAACATGTTTCGCGACAATTCTCGGAAGACTAGAACTGAATTCACGAAATAAACGGTTCAGCCATTACCTTAAACGCAAAAAGGGCAACTGAATTTGGGATGTCTGTATCCACAGATAAGATAAAAAATGTTTTATTTCGAAATTTCAAAAAAAAGTAAAATTGAACATTCATAGTGAGTGCGCGCCTCATTCGCGCGTGAAAATTTCAGATAAATTAATTTGGTTCAAACTTGATATTTACCAACTCTCAACAAGTTAAATCAACTGATTTGGTATATCCGACACGTTTACATGAAAACCGTCTCTCACTGGATCAAATTAACCTGAACCTGATCCCACAGGTCCTTTGGAGCTCTGCCCCGCCCTTCGTTAAATCATTTATAACAATTTCAGCCACACTTAGTTTTTAAGTTGTAGCCAATTTGACAGATCTACAGCAGAAACTACCAACCAGAAGTCATTAGGTTTGCCTTCACAGGCAGAAGTACGCTAAGCCCGGTCACACCCTTTCATGTAAACCGGTACCACATACTAAGGCTTACTTCAAACACCGTATTTTAACCGTATCGAATTAAATTCACAAATTAAATTCGGTGAAAATACGGTGTTTGAAGCAGTGCACCGAATTAAATTCGGTAGTAAAATTAAATTCGCTTCCACCTACCGGATAATACGGTAGAAATTCGACACTGATTCAAACACCGTTTTTCAACCGTATCGATTTAAATGCATAATTATGTTTATGTATTATAGCGCATAAAAACCATTCAAACGCCATTCCGCATGCGTGTTGGGTACCGCACACGCAATTGACGCATCGGCACACGTCAACTCACGTCTCAAATTGTTGCCATTGGTCTGACGCGGGTCACTGACGCGTAACTTAACGACAATCCGCTGACAATTTTACAGCGTACTCACTTGAAATCAACTCAATTCCTTCGAAATAAATTCGGTGTTTGAATCACCGGTTCAATTAGCTCCGGATCAAAATCAATTTAGTTCGATACGGTTAAAATACGGTGTTTAAGCAGGCCTGAATCTCTCTGTTAATACCCAGCACCAGTCACCTTTACTTCGGGGGATAATTGTTTAATAGTATAAAAAGCACGAGAAGATTAAAGTGCACATGAAGTGAAAATTTTTTATCACTACAATGGATAGACCTTGCTAAATGAGGAACAGCGGTGAAAAAATTTTGCTTAAATCTTTCCTCGTTCTTTAGATATTAACGTTTAAAATTTTCATCTGATGACGTCATGAGTGGTTCCGACAATATTGCATTTTTTTCAAAACCTGCTGTCAATCCGTAACACTTGGGTGTGTTTTAGCTAAAATTGGATTATTGATGTATCCGAGGCAGATGGATCACCAGTCCAAGTCTGGCTCAAACCCACCCAAATTTTACGGATTGGCAGCAGATTTTAGAAAATGCAAATTTATCGGAACCACTCGTGACGTCATCAGATGCAATTTTTAAATGTTGATATCTCGAGAACCAGGAAAGATTTGGGCAAAATTTTTTTCACCACTATTCCTCATTTAGCAAGGTCTATCCACTGAAGTAATAAAATTTTTCTCTTCATATGCACTTTAAGGCACGAAGCAACACAAGATTTTATCAGTCCTTTTGTTACTACTTTGTGTATTTTCAAACATACAAATGATAATTCAACAATGTGAATAGAAAACTCTATCAAAAACACTATGCATATTTACAATTGAACTAAATTATAATTTGTATAATATGAGGTTGATGTTCTTTAGAACTTGATAATCTCCAAAGTAACCTGTCCGTGTATATTATAAATCAATTTCTTACTTTGCACAAAAGCAAACATTATTCACTCCATTCTTCACACCATCTTTCTTTTCGAAAACCTTGGTTACTAGTCTTCCAACCTACTAATGCCTAAACCTTTCTCGAGTCTAAGTGGCTCATTAGGCCGGCGCTCATCTCCGGTTTCCGTAGTGTTAAGCGGGTGAGAGTCTTTGAGTCCCCCTGGACAGGACACTAATCCATCTCAGGTTAGCCCCATGCAGAAGCTGGTACTCATTTATACAGCTGAGTCGACTGGAACAAGTCGGGTAAAGTGTCTTATTCAAGGACACAACACAGTGGTCTGACCGGAGCTCGAACTCGCGACCCTAGGATTACGAGTCAAACGCGCTAACCGCCCGACCACTGCGCCACCAATCCCAATCTGCAAGGTCATGCAAATATGTGCTATTGAAACATTGCTTTACAGAACATGATGTGTTTTGATGTTGAATTCAAAATCTTTGTCACTGTGAACACGTCTGTAATCTACTGCAGTGCAGTTTTTCAGGGGACAATGCTTGGAATATGCAACATACTAGTTAGTGCAGTACCAGCTACTGTTTAGTTTGGTTGGAAATACTTACAACAAATTTCACACGATTGAGTCGGTAGTTGAAGTGATATAACTTGATAGTAATTCCCTAGGACAATCTAAACATTTTGCTATCGGTGAAGTACATGGTATCTGTTTATTGTTTAACAAAATCTGTTGCCTTAGAAAAGCAAAGACTCTGCAGGGTGGGGGTTTGGGGGAGGGTGGGGGTACTGGGGGCATTTTGGCTGCTGTAGATCCCCTGCAGCTCCATTGGTTTCAGACCCAGTGCTCGCTCACAGCGGGGTTTTTGATTTGTTGGTACTCATCCCCAGTTTCTTGGCTTCCTTGATCGTCGACAGGACTTTCACGAGAGCGCCTAGAACATTTTTAACAACAATTTCAAAATCTGCACTTCTAAAACACATAGATTAACAGGATACCCGCACTATTTTTACAGCCCCTCTTATTCTTTCAATCTCAGTTGCCTTTAATTTCACGTAATTATTATTAGTTCATCGTTTATACTCACATAGGAGGTTGGTTGGCTGCATATATATGCTTTAATGTGACAGCGTGATGCTGTTAGTTAGTTCAACCGCGTCAGTTATTGACAGTCTGAACCCAAAAACCGATCCTTGCTCACCATAGTCTCCAGTAGCTCAGTGGTTAGAGCATCCGACTAGAGAACGGATGGTCGTGGGTTCAAATCCCATCTGGGGCTCGGATTTTTTTCCCAGTTATTCCTTGCCTTTAAAATCTCAGTTGTACCGGGAAAGTCTCTCAACTTGGGCCCATACATTTCAGTAAACAATTTTGGGAAAGTTTTACTTTTCACCTTCTCTATTTCTTTATTTGATCAGTTTTGATCAGTTTATCATTTTGCACGTGTTATGTAAGGAGAAATTAGATATTGGTAGGCTTGTGGCATCTAAATTTTCCCCACATAACATAAACAAAGTACGACGATTTATTTTAGGAATGAGAAAAAGGTAATTCATCAAACTTTGCAAAATACTGAAGATGAAAAGAAAAGTTCTCCTTAACTGGTAAAAACTAGTGGATTAAAGAAGTAAACACATTTGATAAACAAGTAATAATTATCAGATGGCCATTGGAAAACGCTCTTCTTGTACATTTTAGTTTACAGTAAACAAAATATCATATTAAACGCTAAAAAAGTTAGAGACATAAAAACAATAAAGACTACTTTCGGATTCAAAAAATGATCTGAACGTTTTCGGGACTGTAAGGGTATCCACCATCCATAATAGTTTTAGCCCTGGCATCCAGCATCCAGAGCATCCGAGTAATCGGGATCCGAAAAAAAAATCATCTAAACACGATGTCCACACCTTTGATGATTTTATTTAAAGAGCATATGACACGAGATCAATTGTAATTTTTCAAAAAGTATACTACAAAAAACATTGGTTTGTCAAGTTTGAGAAACATACGACAAAAGTACGCCAAGATACGGCGTGTAGATTTTTGAATTTTTCCTGCTAAAAGTGTTGTTGTTGGTCTTTTGGAGGGGACGATTTTAGCGGGGAAAATTCGAAATTTTATACGCATTATCTTGCCGACTATCGTCGTATGTTTCTCAGACTTGGCGAACCAATGTTTTTTATAGTATACTTTTTGAAAATTGAAAAACAAATATGTGTCATATGCTCTTTAAGAGGTTGATTTTAGGATTCAGTTCCCCTTTAAGGGTTCCAAGCGGAAGGAATTTGGGAAGAGGGGGAAAAAGATATCCCGTATTTCCACTTTTATGGCCCGCTCCCTCTCTTTCTACTAACGCCGGCTATCAAGCTCCTGATACTTATAGCTTAAATTAATCAAAAACCGCAATGAAACTCACCATTCTGCGTTTTCTATTCTTTGAACTGAAACAGGGGGAGCGGGGTTACTGTCTCTTTGTTGCGTTCTCACATAACGATGCCCAACAACCGGGACTGGTTCGTGTTTCACACGAGCAGTTACTGCGATACCACTCGATGTGGCATTATTCACGCCACTGCTGTACGGAGCCCTGAAACCTGTCTGTTTTTTATCATGGTAACGCCCAGAAAGATTAGGAGATTTCCTTCCCTGATTCTGTCCTAATACCTTAGGTGAAGTTCTTCCTTCAAAATTTCCATGCGAGTTAGTAGAAATGTTATCTTGATATCTTTCGACAGAATAAGGACTTGTAATGTTTTTGTTTTGGCCAGAAAGGTTAGGAGCAAACTGTCCTTGATCTGTGCCATAGGAAGAGACCCTGCCCTCAAAAACTTTGGGCTTCGATCTCGTAGCAGCCTCGTACGAAGGTAATATCCTCTCGTGGGATGCATCTCCACGTCCTTGTTGTAAATTATCGCGTGATTCCAGCTTTCTAGTGTCTTCATAAGAAGGGGGTCGATAAGGTTGTTCTTGTGTGGGAGGATATTGCAAGCCTTGCTGTGGTCTCTCATGATCGTTTACGTTATCCAACGATTTCTTATCGTACTGTCCCCACCGATCCCGAGGTGAAGACGCTTCCTTGTACTGTGCGATTTCGTCTTGACTTTGCCTAGTCGGTTCAGAGTACTGCTGATGTGAACGTTGAGCCTGAACTGGCTCCACGCTGTTGACAAAATGGTTACCTTGACCAGTTTCCTGGGGAGTCTTGTAGTTCTGTGATCCTTCCCACGAGCGCTCGTTCGTACTACCCCGATAACGTTCTTCGCTTTCATTTCTTACAATTGGTTTGGCAACAATGACCTCCGAATTTTCCATGAACCATTCATTGGGACTTCCGGTCTGAGATCTACTCGCAACCATAGGTCGCTCCTCTCTAGCGATCACTTGAACACGTTCTGGAGAATTTCTAATCACGCCCATGCGTTTCTCTGGAAGTGAATCAGACGAAGTCTTTCTTCGTGGAACGGTTGGTGGACTGAGCTGATTTTGTTCCCTATTGCTCAAATACGTGGCGTAAAGCTGTTTTCGCTGCGCTCGCAAAAGTGATTCATCAATTGACCTTCTCTTTTGCCTTAAAGGGGGTACTCTGCTCTCATTTGCTGCAGTTGGCAAGGGCGATGTGTCAAAATTTTGTGCTTCTTTTCTCTCGAGCAAGGAATGGGGAAGGCTCGGTGGCAGTTGCGGTTCTGTGAAAGCGGGTGAATGTCGATCTGAATCGGGCAAGCTTATATTAGCTGAAGAACTTTTTATTTTCTTTTTTATCTCTGCATTCTCTTTTGTTAGTTTTTCAATTTTCTTTTCTAGTATTTGTTTCGTCTTTGAAAGCTCTAGCGCCTTTTCCATCGCCATATCATTGGACCTTGCTTTCAAGCTTTGAAGACTTTGAACTTTTTCAATCGCTTGTTTCGCTTTTTCCTCGCTTTCCTTTAACGCCTGCTCAAGTTCGTCTTTTCTCTTACGAGTATTTTGTAGTTCGACTTTCATGTTATCAAGAGCAACCCGCAAACTCTTAATTTGCGGTTCCCAACTCTGATTTGCGTCAGCTAGAAACTTTCTTTCGTCTTCAGTTTTTGCCAGATTACTTAAACAGACTTTATTTTCTTCAGCAAGTCTTTTGTTTTCCTTATGTTGGTTTTCAATCGAAACAGACAGTTTTTTCGATTCCTCCTCGTGTGTTCGAGTTAATTTTGAAAGTTCGCTACTTTTAACAGCCATGTTTTTCTTTAGCTCTGAAGTTTCGCTTTGAAGAATTCTTACATTATCATCTAAAGTTGCCGCACGTTTCTCGAGCTCGGATTTTTCTTTAGTTGCTTTATCTAGATTCTGCTTAGCAGAACGATAAGCTTCGTTTGTAGCAGTTTGTTTTTCTTGTAAATCGTCGTGATGGGCTCTCAATTCAATATAAGCCTCTTCAAGTTTTAGTTTATCAGTCTTGATCTTATCAAGATCTTGCACAGAAACTTTCAACTCTGAAACTATGGACGACAGGTTTTCTTTATCTTCTTTCAACTTGGTAAGTTCAATATCCATGGCTCGCTTTTCATTTACCACTTTAGCTACTGTTTCAGAGAGCGCCTTACACTCGCTTTTCAAAGCTTTTTTTTCTTGATGTAAAGCTTCGAGTTGACTGTCCGCCTCTGAAGCAGTTTCTTCGGCATTACCAGTCTTTGTTGTTTTTGGTTTCGCTTCCTTAGCTGCTGATTTTGCTTTCTCCTTAGCAGCTTTTTCTGCCTCTAATGCAGCTTTGAAAGTAATCGCCTCTTTCTCCGCTTTCTCCAACGAGTCTTGAAGAGTTGCGTTTTCCTTATTAAGTTTTTCCAAAGCAGCCCGTAACTGCTGGGTAGCCTGAAACCCTTTGTTTATAAGGTCCGATGTCTCCCCAGCGTCAGCGTCGCGCTGTTCTTTAGACTTTTTAATCTCTAATTCAAGCCTCTCGATTCTCTTGTTTTTATTAAGTAGTTCTTTTTCAAGCGAGGAGCATTTAGTGGTAGTTCTCTCCAAAGTCAGTTCAAGTTCATCCTTGTTAACTTTTGCTACTGTTCCATCAGTAGAATCTTTCTCAAGTTCCTGAAATCAAAGGTATGCGTAAAATTAATGTGCATATAACGCAAACAACTTTTTTGGGATAAAATAATTTCGCATACAATTTAAAGTACTTCTGCAAGAAAATTTCGAAGTTTGGTCATATTGTTTTTTCTACAGTTCTTCAGACTTCTTGGTTCACGAACGCGTTTTCGGGGGCCTGGGTTGTGACGTCATTCCCGACTTAAAATATTGAGCAAATGAGATATTTCTAAACACGAAGGTACAAAAGAACTGAGAACTGTTTGATGAATTGGAATATACTTCTTAATAAAAAATCTGCGATTCATTCGTGTCCATCTTGCTGTGTTTTGATACAGAGATGTCCGGAAATGACGTCATAACCCAGCCCCCTTAAAACGCGGTCGTGAACCAACAAAACAAGAACTTCAAATGTGTATAAAAAAACGAGAATACAACCGATTTCAAAAATTCTTTTTTTAAACGTCCTAAGTTTCCAAACACTTTTAGTGGTAACGAAAACAATTGTTAGTGTTATAGGCACTTTAAGATACAAGGACAGAGACGCCGACGAAGACGGCAAAACACAATAAGAATACAGTGAGGTGCAGCTGGAGTGCACCGTGCCGTCGACTTGAAAAATAAAAACGCGAAAAGCTCAGCTATGAAAGTTTTACGACTACGAGAGCGACCTACAGAAAAACTCGTCAATCTTATTCACCGTTAACAAATGACCGTCGGAAAAGTCCTAAAATTGTTGCGTAACAAATAACAAGGCACCTTAAATATACTTCTCGGTCAAAAAATTACTCTAAAACATACCATTCAAAAATTGTCACTCTCGCTGGATAGCTAGCGGGTTGGCGTTAAGTCTCCCCGTGTTACGTTAAACGTGATATGCAGCAAATAATGGCGCGCGCGTAATAGGACGTTTACCAAAAGCCTTTTTGTCTTTTAATTTTTCATTCAGTACACGTGTTTGCTATACAAGGGACTGCAAGCAATCTCAAATGTCAGGCTCTTGGTATAACACAGGTTGTCCTTTAAACAACTCCTAAACTGACTATTTAAACCCTTAAAAATACGACGGTCATACCTAGCACCCCATTATAGGGAATCTCCACCCCCCTGGATTTAAGGTAACAATTGTGTGTGTTCATTAACAAAAAGTTATACAGAAAAAATGCCTACCGTTGTACTTTTATTCTTTGACCCACCGCGAGCCTTCTCCAGCTCTATCTTCAACCTATCAAGTTCCTCTTCCAAAGCATCTCTTTCTTCTTCCCATAGTTGTTTAAAAGAGTTAAACTCTGCCATTTTACTTTCAAGCGACTTGTTTCTAGTTTGGAGTTGTTTGAGCGCCTTTTCGCTTTCTTTCAACTCTTTAGAAAGACTATCTTCCGAGTCTTCCGACATTTCCAGCAACTTTTGCAACTGTTCGTTTTCCTTCCGAAGACTTTCGATGTCGTTCTTGTCCATACCGTTTGGTAGAAAACCTGCGTCCGTTGCTTCAATCTGAATAATAAGTTCTTCGTTTTCTGTCCTCAGTTTATTCATTTCCTTCTCAAGGGTACGATTTCTAGCGTCTGCCTCTTCAAGAAGCTTAGAAATAGATTTGAAATCATGGTTCTCGTTCTGGTCTTTAATGTCCAACATGCATCCATTCTGGCTTTCCAGCAATTGTTTAAAATGTTTCACTTGGTTACGAAGTCTGTCGCACTCTTCTTCTGCAGCTCTTTTCTCCTTCTCTAACTCCCTCGCATTCTTTACATGGTCCTGAATTTCAGAAATTGTTCCATCAATGTCTCTTAATAAAGAATTTCTCTGTCCCTCTTCCTCAGATTTCTCCTGTTCAACAGTTGATTTCGTGTCAACATCATCCTCCATTTCTGCTAAGTTGTACTCTAGCTCCCGCACGAGAAGATCTTTACGTACTGAGTACGGAAGCGCATTAAGGGACCTATCATCGTCGCTTAGTGATGTTTTCGATGATGAATTGACCGAGACCTCTTTACTATTTACTAAAGAATTGTTCGGTCCTTCTGGGTTATAAAGGTTTGTTTCTATTTCGTCCAAATCACCATTCCAAGTTTCTGTAATTAAAGAAATGTCGTTTGAAGGGTTGTACGCTTGTCCTTTCTGCATAATCCGGACAGAGCACGGAATCTCATAAAACTTTGTCTTTGGTGAAACACACACGACTGTACGCTTTCCACAGAATCCAAGCTTTGTTGTTAACGGTGAACTTGACAACGCTTGAGCTTCCTAAAAGGAAAATAAGTTACTGGTAAGTACACCTCTCATCTCCGTTAGTATGATTATTATCACTTTTATTTTTATTATTATTATCATTTTTATATTTTCATATTTTCTCTTTCCTTTTTACTTCAGTCAAAGCCAATAATATTAGAATTGATTTGTACATACAAAAGATTAGCTGACTATGACTGTAACTTTGATTAGGATCTGTTTTAACGATTAAGTCGAAGTAAATTATCGCTTTTAGTTCAACATTGTTAATGACTTGTATTTGGTAATCAAAGTTACTATTATTATTAAAAAGAAAAGAAAATTATTATCATCATTATTATTATTATTATCATTATTATTATTATGATAATCATTATTATTGTTGTTAAAGACCTTTTTCAAAATTAGCGGCAATTTTAAAAAGTATTCTCTTGCGTGCAGTCACTTTGGCCTGATAAGCCTCGTTCTCACTTTCAGAAAATATATGTTACCCAAAGCGAGGCAAGTAGGACTAACTTGAATGCACACCAAACAAAGTAGAGTATAAAAACTGCCGCTATTTTTGAAAAAAAGTCTGTACCGCTTCTTGTCTTTTTGAGCTTTGAAACTTTTAAATCTCTGGGCTAAGGGAAACAGCGCACAAAAATTCACAAGATTGTTACCAGGTATAGAGAGATTGAAGGGAGGAATGAAACATCTGAACACTGCCAAAAAAAGTATTATGTACGAAAAATTCTAAGTATAGAGAACCAGCTGATACAGCGTCTAGCCAGTTGTGGCAGCACGCATTAAACAAAACATATTCTACTAACCAGATTATATTGTGAATCACATACATTAAGATAATAGATGGCCAGTTAAAACCCTTTTAGGTTGGGGGGAGGGGTGGTGAAAGGGGGTATAGGATCCGTTGATCTGCACAATTTCAGTACCAAGTCCTCCCAACCTGTCCAGTGAGAGATCTGCAGTTCAGCAAGAGTTTACTTAGAATCCATTAACTATACTAACCCAGATTGATCACATTTATTGAATCCACAAATCTGCTGAAATTATTGTCTAAACCGACAATCCGAATGAAACTTTTGGCCAAATCTTCCAATCCTCAGACCCTTTTACACCCTCCTAACATGATGAGTATTTAAATTCTCCTAACTTAAATCTAAGCTAAGATTTAGAGGTGCATGGTGTTTGAGATGTGATTGATTATGAAGATTTGGTTACAGGACAGGCCTGTAGCCAAGATTTTTTGCTGGGGAAAGAAGGGAGGGGGGAACGATGGAATGAAGGTAAGAACCAAAAACCTTCAAAGGTGTGAGGCTCTAAAGGATTTTGTGGGCATTTAACTCTCCAATGAAATTTAGAAAACTAGGTTGTCTGATACTGAAGTATATGTAAGCAGCCAAAACTAACTTAAAACATGGATTTATTTAATTTTTTGAGCGAAACTTCAAAACACGGATTTATTTAATTTTTTGAGCGTAACTTCAAAACCAACTTTTTTTGTTCAAGTAACTTCCTGTTATTTTTGTTGCTTATATCAATTTGTACTACACAACCAGTGAATCAGAACAAAACTGTATATAGTGTATTTTTAACCGTAAAATTTTTCAAATCACTCAACAGTGTCTGCTCCCTCCCATCCCCCCCCCCTCCCCGTCCATGGGCCAGGGATTGAAACCACCTCTCTTAATATAACCTATCCTTACACATTTTACTTAGATAAAGAATTATAGTCCGAAATGCAAACTAGCTGGTTTCATTCAATCTCAATGGCGTAAAACTTAAATATACATATATACTAATCAAACCACAGGAAGCCCATGCTCTCAACACAGTATTTGAATGCCATCTGTATTTTCTATAAGATAATGTATGGGAAATTTGAATTTTGTTTCATCCTAAAATGTTAGGGAGAGTTACTTCTTCACACTGCATGTCCTTCCAAGCATTCCAATTTGCCCCCAAAGCTATATAAATGTAACAAGTTGTGACCAACTAGATAACAGAATGTAGAATGAATGATTCGATTATATTTTAGGAGCACAAATTATAATACACCAAGGGTTCATTAACATCTTTTTCTTCTTTTTTCGGACGTGACGTCCGAAAAAGAAGAAAAAGACGTTAATGAGCCCTTGTAATACACAAATTAAAATTTCCCATACATTTGCTTAGCTACCTGCGATAAAACTGTATTTGTATAATAACTGATGAAGCAACTCAACCTTTTAACTTAAATCCACATACAATTCATGTGAAAAAGTAGAGAAAAACTTCAATGCACACTACTCTGGGGGAGTCGTTTGAGATCAAACTTACGGTAATATTTTGAAACCAAACAACTATTATTACATTTGGAATGAAAGGAAATTTTACATGTTAATAAACCCTGTAAGAATTAAATGGTTATAGTTTGGTCAGCACTTGTGATCGATGAACAGTGCTAGATAGCAATAATTTTCACATGGAAAATATACATTTATATATTTCAATCATAAACTTAAGAGAACTGAGCATGTGAGCAGTTAATATCAGTGTGATCAAAAGACATATTGACAAAACTTATAAACATATTCTTGCCAACTATTTTATTTAGTTTATTGCTTTTAATTAAAATATTGGAGGTTTGAATAAAAAAATATTAATATATCTACTTTAAAATTTGATAACAAAGGTAGAGATTCATTTCACACCAGTTAATTTAGCACCAACAAGTACAATCTTAACACCAAAAAGCTATTGAATTCACAAAAGGAGAACATCAAAATCCAGCACTTTAATTGCACACTGGATATGTAGCCTGTTAGCTTATTAACTTCCTCATCCTCTAGAACCTAAATTATTAACAAAAAAGCCACATGACATAGTATGCGAAAACATTCTAATTTACATTCAAGTAAATTAGCTTCATCCTGTGCTACTCAAAATAACACTTCTTTCATGCTCTCCCAACTTCCTGTGTGGTTCTATGTCAGGGTATAAACTCGATAACCATGAACTCTTTCTTAATTAATAAAAGACACTTGTCTTTTATGGTGGTTAACCTCTACAAAGAGTCGCAAACAATGTAGCTGAATTGATGCCTTTGTATCATGGCTGGCACAGTTAAATGTTTTTACATAGCTGCACTGCTGGACCAAAATCAGTATAATTAAAATTTTCAAGTAAAAATGTTTAACGCTCAAACTGCCATTTATCTGCTTTAAATTTGTCTTCTTAATTATAATACCTTCACAGGCTTTTTTTAATAGCTTAATTAAAAACCTAAATGGAAGATACTTAACATAAAGGGCTAGGCAGGAGGTCCTAACAGCAGTCTCGGCTATAATTCATGACAATAGCACATACTGACTTTGTTATTTTAAGGCAATAATTATCTTTTCGTATGGGAATTATTTTGCATGCGAGCTAGGTACAACGCTTGAGGGACTACATTTTTTCTCCATTATAGCAACCCATTTGATATTTAAGGATGGATTATAAAATTAGACAGTCTTTTTCAATGAACAATGAGCATTCGTCGTGTAAACAATTAAAAAGTTTCAAAAGCCCATTCTTCGAACGAAATATATGTTTGTTATTATGCAACTGACATAAATTATTGTTCGCGATCTGAAGTAGATCGAAGTATTTAAATATCTCCGGTATTCTTACAACTTTTCTTTTAATATTGCTGTAAAAAACGGCAAGCAAGTCTGGTATATCAATTCTTTCGAAAAAAAATCTTTTTTGTAACATGCTTTAAATATTGCGGTGATACGTACAAGTAACTTTAAAAAAGAAACCACTTTAATGACCATATGAATATCGACTTTAAATGGAAGGAAACCATTCCTTATTCGATATCAATAAATGCAAAGAACTATTTCAGTCTTTTACCTTATCACTTGAACCAATTTCGAAGTTGACTGACCCGAAGGTCGAAAGCTGAGAAATTCCGTGCTGTTGTAGCTGCAGGGAATTTGAACGGGAATTTGATACCTACCAGTGTTATGATGTGTGATAAACGGTTCCAAGTTCGATTCGAAACACATAAATTGAAACCAGAAAATAATCATTTACATCTGACCTCATTTTCTTTAATTACGTACAACTCTTAATCTCTAGTTGACGTAACGAAACCCACGGTTACAAATCAAATCAAAGTTTGTACGAAAAACATAAGCACGTCGACACATCCTTTGCATAAGAACGAGTTAGTGTAGTATTACCATTCGCTTTCACGATGCACGAAGGCGATTTTTGTGAATGGCCTAAAGGTACAAACAAACACGTAGAACATTTCCTGGTCAGTACTCACTTATAAAATCAGACAAGCTACGTGAAAAAATTCCTCAGTAAGACGGCGGTCTAGCGACGTACAGCACTGTCAGGTTCACAACATCACACCAAGGAATGCTTTGAATATATGATCCAAACTAGTGCCCTCTGTACTCAGTGAATGAGATCGTTAACTTTGAAATTCGTTGCTGCTACAAATTATAACAAAACTGGTCGTTGAAGCATTTTATAAGTATGCAGAGCTATATCTCTAAATCGCCGTAAACAAAAACAAAAAGTTTTTAAAGCAATAACTTTACATATTACTGAGGCGTAAGTTTGTTGACACAACTCGATCACAAAACCCGGTTCATATGGGATTCTCATGACCTCAAACTAGTGTTTGACTTAAAGTTAAGCTTGCAGTAATGTTTCTGAATGCAATCATCGATAATCTAATGTCAATGAACTGTTTCACGACAATTTAATGTAATATTTCATATCTATGATAGCATGAAGTATTCAAAGGATGTGTACTCTTGTTCATGACTAGTATTATGCAGATTGAGTGCGACAAGGAGAAGTTTAGGACTCAGAATTGTAAAGGCAAAAAATTGCAAGCAAACTTACCTGAATCTTTCTTTTAGCAACAAAACTCTGCTTGTTTGTATTCTTTTCACATGTTGCTATTTTGGAAACTCTTTTTCAAAACTCCGAATTCTCTTAAAATGTGACGCTTTGTCGTTTCCTGTGCGTTGTTGTCGCTTGATGTCACGGACTTAACTAACCTTTGTGATTTGCGGTGATTTGATTGGTCGTTATTGTTTAGAAACTGAATTTGATTGGTGTGGAAGCCAATATAATGTTCGTAAGCTCTCGACCGCTAACCACAGTCAAAGAAACACATTTTAAAGAAATTCTATATTTGAACACAAAAACTGCGGCCACAGCAAGTTATCTCACGGAATATTGTATACCGGGTTTTGTCTTTTATCTGATATTCCTACCTTGCACCATCGCTATGCGTGCGTTTTTTGTCTCTAATTTGTAAACTTTTTTTGTTAATTACCTCACGTCAGACACTAACATATATAGAATCAACACGAATATACTTGATCGTTGCTTTGATTGCTTGACTGGTCAAGCTTGTGAACGGGCAAGTTCTAGTCGTTTTAAACAACAAAAGAAAATAAATTGGTCCAGTAATTGTTGCATTATGAGTACAGACTTTAAAAACCAAAGAGAATAATCTTGTAATCCGACTGGCGATTTAAACAACGCTATCAATAATCTTGAGTGACTGGTTCATTCATCGGAGGTGTTGATTGTTGCAGACGAAACCGATATAGCAAAGACCAGAAGTCTGTGTCTTATATTGGTAATGGATTTGCTCTGACTGAAAACAAACATACCACTATAAAGGACTTCGACGAGACTCGTTCGGAAGCCAAAAAGCGCCTCCTCCACCCTCGGGGGGGGGGGGGGGGGGGGGGGGGGGGGGGGGGGGGGGGGGGGGGGGGGGGGGGGGGGGGGG
>JAOBAT010061897.1:0-25064 GCA_026413305.1 Hydrozoanthus tunicans | reverse complement strand
AACTAAAGCCAATTCAGCTTTTTGATTAAGTTCCAGTCAAGTCTTGAAAGTCTTAACTCTAATTAAAGAGCAAATTTAAAAAAAAGGGATTTTCAAGGTAAACTTCCTATTTTCATACCAAACTTCTTAAAGCAAAACAGTTGATTTCACCTAATGTTAAATAGAACGCTGTTACACTGCAAACTGTTTGAAGAGCGAATTTTGTGCAAAAAATTACTTTTGCTAAATATGAATGTCAGTTTAGCTTCTAAAGGATATTTTTCTATAGTCATACAGGTCAGTAATAACTTTTATCATCAATCTGTTATAGTTATTATAATTTTTGCGGTATTTTCAAGAGAGGTCAAACTCTGATATGCCGGTAATTTACCAAAGGCGAGTGTAAGAGAAACCGAGAAGGAAAAACAAACGATTTGCTTCGACTGGGAGTTGATTCCTCCCCACTGAGTTACTGAGACAAAACACAGTAGTAGAGCGGACGAACCAACCGAACCGAGGTCCGATCTCTGTCCTACCACACTTGGTAAATCACAGCATGTCTGACTTGAACCTGTCTAAAGATCATCACGTTACCATTGTTATTATCACTATCAATATTGTTTTTGTTATCATTATCATTATCATTTTCATTACCATTGTCATTGTCATTGTCATGACCGTTACGTTGTCGTTGTTGTTTTCGCTACCATCATCATCGTCAACCTCATTATCATTATCATCATCATCGTCATCAACCCCATCATTATCATCATCATCATCATCATCATTATCACTACTTTCCGTTATCATTATCGTCATTGTTATCGTTATCATTATTATCATCATTATCATTATCACTATCACTACTTTTTGTTGTCATTATCATTATGATTTTCATTATCATTTTCATTATCATTATCATTATCACTACTTTTCGTTATCATTATCATTATGATTTTCATTATGATTTTCATTATAATTATCATTATCATTATCACTACTTTTCGATATCATTACCATTATGATTTTCATTATCATTTATATCATTATCATTATCACTATCACTACTTTTCGTCATCATTACCATTATCATTATGATTTTCATTATCATTATCATTATCATTATCACTATCACTACTTTTCGTTGTCATTATCATTATGATTTTCATTTTCATTTTCATTATCATTATCACTATCACTACTTTTCGTTATCATTATCATTATCATTATGATTTTCATTATCATTATCATTGTCACTACTTTTCGCTATCATTATCATTATGATTTTCATTATCATTATCATTATCACTACTTTTCGTTATCATTATCATTATCACTACTTTTCGTTATCATTATCGTTATCGTTATCATTATTATCATCATAACTTTTATTACTATTATCATTTTTATTATGAAAGTGTCTCTTATTATAGTCTACGCATAGCCGCTTAATCTTTATATTAACCGTCTATGAATCAGCGCCGTTAATGCTGTTCTGTGACGTAGTAACGAACGGACGCACGGTGATTGGCCGATTTGCTAAGTGCAGATGCTGCTTGGTTGCTACGTTAAAACAACTATTCTTAAATTAAAAATTTGCTTTAACGTATAGAATTTCACAAACGGATAGAACTACGGCTTTTATTAAGTTTTTTGTGGCATTGAAGCTTTTTGAGACTCTCTTTCAAAATTGTGAGTCATTTCGGATCAAGTTCAGGCAGCGAACGCTTTGAACAGTTGTTTTAGATTTATTATATTTGCATTTTTTTGCGAACAGCTTTTTCTGCCCAGTGTAACTTCAAGCTATTCGATCTGTTTGCCTTGAGACTTTGTTTACACAAGTTGGACACCTGCAGTTAGTTGAACGTTTGACTTGAAACGACAAACTCCAAGTCAGCGTTTGCGAATAGCTTTCTTTTTCTTCGCAACTAGTAAACAATTGGTGTGTCAAAATTAAGGCTTGAAACTGCTCGCCAAAACTGAAAGCTTCTGGCCTCTATAAAATAAAAAATATCGAATCCAGCCAGTTTTTTTTTATCGAGCATCTCAAATTACCACAATATACATTAACCAGAAGTCTGCATAATTACAGAACACAATTATGTTCTCTGATTCGCAGACGCTAGTAACAGCCGTTAGATTGGCCGAGCGAAGACTGGCATCTGCAATAGGGCTATTCTAAATAGTATCCTATGAAAAAAAGAAGGGTGAGGTGTGGATATTCAGCATAACGCAAATTACTCAGAACAAAGTACGTAGTTCAGGAATTAAAGGAAGAGAAATCAGTTTTGACTTTATTGGATCAACCTCCAGCAAATTTCATGTGATAGTTTTAAAATTAAACTATCTTCTTCTTGACTTGTCAGGACCCCCTGCCAGTAAGAGAAGCCCGGACGTATGTGGCTCAAGTTGTCCTGACAGTTGTGCCCCCGCCTGTGAACCTTCTTGTTGTCCTCCCCCACCTCCACCCCCTCCCCCTCCGCCGCCGCCTCCTCCACCACCACCAGGCCCCCCTGGTCCAGATGGCCTCCCAGGGGCACAAGGTCCACAGGGTCCCGATGGTCCAAAGGGCCCCCCGGGTCCTCCTGGTCTCCCTGGCCCTGTTGGTTTTCCCGGGGCTCCTGGTGCCCCTGCAGGACCTAAGGGAAGAGATGGCCCCCCTGGGCCTCCAGGACCACAGGGTAATCAAGGTCCGCCCGGTGATGCAGGACCACAAGGAGCTGTCGGTATCCCCGGCCCCCCGGGACCGCCAGCTGGTCCGCCGCCGCCATCTTGTCCACCCGTCTGTCAATACCTTGAAAACTGCATCAAGCCTTGCCCACCGCCTTGCTGTAAGAAATGATTGTTTAACACAACGGGAGAGTTTTACCCGACCCTTTTCTAAAGCCCGATTGTATGTTGTGAGAATATTGTAAAACCCGGAATAAAGATCGAAATCGACTTGATAAAATATTACCTTGAAGCTTTGCTTTAACGTGCAATTTTGATATCATATTAAAGCGTGTCAGTCCCATGCTTTGTAAGTCTCAGTTAGTCAGTCAACCAATCTGCTAATTAGACGGTTGGTTAGTCAGTCACTCAACCAATAAATCAATCAACCAGCAAGTCACTCACTCATTCACTCAATCAATCAATTAGTTAATCAGTCAGTCAGTCACTCGCTCAACTTATAAATCAATCAACCAGCCAGTCAGTCAGTCACTCACTCACTCATTACTCAATCAATCAATCAGTCAACTAGGCAGTCAGTCAGTCAACCAATCAATCAATCAATCAATTAGTCAATCAACTAGTCATTCAGTCAATCAATCTATCAGTCAATCAGTTAACCAGGCAGTCAGTCATTCAGTCACTCAACCAACCAATCAATCAACCAAGAAATCAACCAGTCAGTCAGTCAGTCATCCAACCAATCAACTAGGCACTCAGGCAGTCAATCAGTTGGTCGCTCACTCAGTTATTTCCTTTTTGGTTTACATCATCTGACTATGTGAGTTTGGTTTTCGGCAAACAAAGGAGGTGGAAGCTTTATTTACTCAAAATTTTAACCAGGCCCCCTGGCTAACAACAGCAACTTTTGAAAAGAAATCTCAGCTTTTGTAACTAGCTGTTACAATTTCCGCAGTGTCCCCCCCCCCCTATAACTAAACTTTCGTTAGAGATACTTACAAATTTACAGGATCGTAGCTAAGAAATAGATCGGGTTTTAGAACCTACAGCTTCGCAAGCTAAGGGAAGAGTGAAGAGCTGAGTACTTAAAGGTTTGTAGCCAAGGGGAGGAGTTTGATCTGAGAACCTACCAGTCTCGTCCCCAGAGCAACGATTCTTTTGGTCTGTTCTTGACGCTGACCAAAATGAGCGTAGCTCTAGGAACGAGATTGAGAATCTACAGCATTGCAGCAGAGGATTGGTTTAAGAGCTTAAGACTTGTCGCCAAGTGGAGAGGGTCTTTCTGAGAACCCAAATTCTTGTAGTTAGGGGGAGAGTTGGCCCTGAGGGCATACAAATTTGCAATAAAGGGGAGAAGTTTGGGTTGAGAAAATATAAGCTTGCAGCACAAGAGAGAAAAATGGGTTGAGAGCTTGTAACACAAGAAAGAGGGTGAGCCTTGCCTTCCTTAGTTGTCTGTTTTGAGAGAACACAAAAGCTTGGAGCCAAAGAGAGAGGGTTTAGTTGAAAATATTCAGGCTTGCAGCAAAGGGGAGAGTGTTGGGCTAAGAACACAAAAGCTTGGAGCCAAAGGGAGAGGGTTTGGTCGAGAACACTCAGGCTTGCAGCAATAGAGCAGAGGGTTGGGCTGAGAACACAAAAGCTTGGAGCCAAAGGGAGAGGTTTTGGTTGAGAATAATCAGGCTTGAAGCAAAGCGGAGAGGGTTGGGCTGACAAAAATATAGGCTTGCAACAAAGGAGAGAGGGCTGGTCTGAGAAAGTATACGCTTGCAGCAAAGGAGAGAAAGTTGGGTTGGTTGTAACACATGAAAGAGGGTCTGCCTCGCCTTCCTTAGTTGTCTGTTTTGTAGTTATTTTAAATGTTTAACAACAATTCCATCTCTACGTCTGTCAGCCAGCAAAACACTGCTTTCTCTTTTCAATTTTCCTTCGTCATTTTGAGCCCATTCGTTGTTTCAAGTGTTTGAAAAATTGCAAACACAACATTTTTTGTTGTCGTTGCTGTTAGGCTGTGATTGGTCAGCTACTTTCAAACGTCACTCAAGTGTCATGCTTTGTCCCGTGCCCACTGCCCCGCGTAAACACTAATGCAAACTGTTTCAAAATGAAGACGATCCCGTGTAAACAGTATGGGCGGGTACTTAAAGAACAACGGATCCAAACTTGAAAGGACCCGTGTAAACGGAATCTTAATCTTCATCCAGTGCAGGCTTCACTGTTACTCATGATGGAACTTTCTTCTCTAATTGTAACATAACAAGTTTTTTTTGTCTCCCTCTCTATCTCACAACGACTACGTCTCCACTAGTTATCCAGCACTTAATGTTTTTCTTCCTGCTCAACAACAACTCCTGGGTATAATATATGATGGAACATTAGTTGAATAAGTTTGCAATTCAAAACATCAAAATGTCTAAATCTGTCAGCCCTGATGATGTTTACCGCATGTAGTTACCCTCATCGGCATTGTTCTAACGGTACAAAGTAATCGCTTATAACTGGAATCCAGCCCCTGCATAAAAGTTGAAGGAAGCCCAAGTAATTTATTGTACCAGTTAACCAAATTTTGAGAATAAGGAGATGCCGAACTCTTTTTAGAATTCACTCTCAACTTCGGTTGAACTAAACACTGTTTCCAAGTGTTTCTAAGAACCCATTTTGCGCGAGAAAACCCGTAAACGGACTGAGTAAATTTTATCAAATGTTCCATAAACATATCGAGGTTCAGGTGACCAAAGGAAAAACAAAGTACTACCAGTAAAACTTGAAAATCTTTGGTTATCCAATGGAGCTGCGCGCGCTCGCAACCATTCAAGCACCAGCAGCAAATGACACGTTGACTCGCAGGACTTGCTCTCACAGATGATTTCTTGTCGACATTAAAACGATTACTACAGAGAAAGTGTTAACTAACCCCAGGACAAAGTAAGTACATTTGTTTTCTTTTTGTTTTTAAACTTTGTAAACAAAATAATCAAAACTTTTGTTTATTTTTGTTTTTGTTCGACAACAAAAACATGGCTAATTCACAACAAAGAACCGTGTTAACAATTCAATGGCGACTGCTTTCTATTGTCCTTTGCGAAGTTAAGAAATAAAGTGTTGGTTTTGTTGATTTGTTGAACACCATTTTTTTTTTATAATGTTTTGTTCAAAACTGGAAAAGGTAACAAGATAACTGCAACAGAGTAAAACAAAAAAAGGAAAATATGTTTGTTTAGCGTTGAGACAAGAAAGAAGTGTTTTATCTGTTCCTATATAGAACAAATAATGTTGTTGATAACAAAGCGACCTTATTTTGAAGCTATATGAAGCCTCTTTATCTATGAAGCCTCTTTATCTGAATAACCACAAAAGCGCCTTTAGGGCTTTAAAGTCTCTACCGTAAAAGCATTTAGCTGAACTCAATGTCTTATTCACAGAGCAACCACCAAACATCAACATGACCTCAGTGTTAAAGGCAGCTTGTCTGCTTCTGAAAATGTCCATCATTTGTGGTTTCGCTGTGTTTAAAGGTAAGGAAATTAAAGTCTTCATTCACCGGTAAAAATTTTGAAAAGGTTTTAAATAGCAACTACCATCTTTAATACCATGATTAAATTAAAAATTTGTTTTTTGTTACAGAAATTTTCTTGTTTCCTTAAATTGTTTAGTTTGATTTGGCAAACCGGAACCTATGCAAGGCTTTTGCTCGTTCCGGTCTCTTTAAAAAGTTTTGTATCTAACCTAGGTCAGTTCTAAAGTAGTTCAAAAAAAATAACAAGCTTAACCGTGACCCACTTATTTTGATATTTTAAGGAAACAGAACATGTGTCTTAAATTATCTATTGGTTTATTCCAAATTCAGCGCGAGTTTTGTGGTTTAAAAAAAGGCGTTCAACAAAGAAAGTAGAGAATTTCTCTACTTTTTTTGTTGAACGTCTTTTTTAAACCACAAAACTCGCATCTAGACGATAAATTTATTACTATTATATACAAGAAGGGTTTCTGTTAAAGTATCTTACAATTCAATAGATTTCTTTTCCCCGACCGAAATCTGTTAAAGGGTATCTCAGTGAGTCACTGACGTACTCCTTTATAGTAAAAAAGTCAATTTGATACCAGGTCCCTCCTAGGAAACCATTATTCATTCTAAACTTTGTTTCTTAAGTAATCGTGCGAATTAAACGAACACGTACCTCAGATATTTAGCTTTAAGTTTTAAGTATTTTGTTTTATTATTTTTTAAAACTCACATTGGATTGTTTGTAGAACTGAACAAGGTTTGACCTTGTTCAAGTAGCACTCATTAATATCACTTGACTCGACGCCTTGTTAGGACACTGCAATCGTGCATACAGACGCGACGCAAGCCCGTGTGGTGGAAATTGTCCGGTTATCTGTGCACCTGCTTGTAACCCGGTATGCTGTAACCCCCCTGCTCCGGCACCTCCTCCCCCGCCACCGCCTCCTCCACCTCCCCCTGGCCCGCCTGGCGCCGATGGTCCGATGGGTCTTCCCGGCCCTCGAGGGCCCGATGGGCCAAAAGGGCCTCCAGGACCCCCTGGTCAACCCGGTCCCCCGGGGCCACCGGGTGCTCAAGGTAATCCTGCTGGAGCTCCTGGCCCGTCGGGTCCGCCTGGCTTACTTGGTTCAAATGGTCCGCAAGGTCCCCCAGGTAGTGTCGGGCTCCCCGGGCCTCCAGGACCCCCTGGGCCACCCGGTGCAAAGGGTAACCCTGCAGGAACAAAAGGACCAAATGGACCTGCCGGCCCGTCGGGCAAAACTGGTCCGCAAGGACCTTCCGGAGATGTTGGTTTGCCAGGGCCGCCGGGGCCACCAGGACCTCCTGGTGCAGGGGGAAATCCTGCCGGGGCGAAAGGCCCTAATGGACCTCCAGGGCTATTAGGCAAACCTGGTCCACAGGGACCACCAGGAGACGTGGGTTTACCCGGGCCACCGGGGCCACCGGGGCCTTCTGGTTTAAAGGGAAACCCTGCTGGTAAACAAGGCCCCAACGGACCTCAAGGCCAACCGGGCAATCAGGGGATGAAAGGACCACAGGGGGACGCAGGCCTAGCCGGTCCCCCAGGGCCACCCGGGCCTCCAGGACCTCCTGCTCCACTGGCGCCGCCACCGTGTCCACCGACCTGTGTCAACAACTGTACAAGCGCGTGTCCAAGTCAGTGCTGCAAAAGATCTAAAAGTCGCAAGAAAAGTTACATTGCTCGCTTGACAAGACTACAGTTGCTTCATGACCGCCTGCTTAAGAGGGCGAAGAAAGAGGACTGCCGCTAGAGACCTGTTTCAAAAAATTAATCAAGTAGTATTATAATTTTAATAAAACTTTTCTTTATATATGCATCCTGCTATGTTTCGTCCTCTGTGAACCCAAGAGACAACCCAACTATTATGTCTGGGGCAATACCTCCATATTTGTTAACTGTGTGTTTTTGGTTTTTAATTTCTTTGTCTTTTTAAGTTGTTTTCTAACAAAACTGCGGTACAAGAGGGTAGCTTACAGTACAAAACCAAATGCTCTGCAATTTGTCTCTTTAAGTTGTTGTTTGCAAATATACGATTCAAGAGAAAAGTTTATAGAGTAAGAAGTTCTGCCAATCACTCTACGATTGGTAAACTATCTTAAGAACTTGCTCATTCAGAATAAAAGCTTAGAAATTAAATATGAGATTGAAAATTTTTGTATAAATACTGTTTGTCTGAGATCGCGAAAGCGTAAAGCTCAGAGTAACAGAAAATCACTGCGTCGTCTTCGAATTCATTTTATTTTATACCTAGCTCTGCTTTTGAATATTGAGCACTGTTTTTGTCTGGCGCTACTACCTGTCTTCATTTATATTCATGTTTACATATTTAACAACACGCTAGTTTTTAACATCCCAAAAGCTACTCTAGATATTTAAAATGAAGATACAGAAAAGCTCCTTTGGGGGAAAATTTCAAAGATAAACTCATTTATTTGGAATTTGATTGAAGTAGTCCTTTCTGTACCCTCTCTACCCACTAGTATAAATTTCAGAGAGCGATATCACTTGATAGGCACCAAAAACCGTTTATGCTGATTCTTTCTATCTTTTTGCTTCGCGTTTTCTCAGATAAGGACGTTCAACCGTAGGGTCCCGGGTGGCAAATCTTGAAGGGGAACTCGAGTTCTGTTGCCTTTTCTGATCTTCCGTGACTCCTTGAGTCAAAATGTCACAAAACAAAGCAAAACAAAAACTTAACACGCATGCGCGTAAGCTTCAGTGCGCACGCGTACCATATCACATTTGGAGGATTTCTTAAATGTTCTTAGTATACAATAAAAATTTTTTGGTTAAAAGAACAACTTTATCTTATGAAAAAATAGGGCTCGGAAAGATTTACTAGTTCTCATACAAAAAGAGCGTGTACTTTGCTCAAGCGCAAACGCTCCGGAAGCTTAAGACTATAAAAAATCAAATGAATGAGTCCATGGTTTTGTACCGTAATACAACAAAATAAAGTTCTCGGTCATTCCTCGGTCAGTTGTGTTATTAGTATGTTCTTATATTTTGGCTGATTTTCATCGTGGCGTTCGTATAAAATGGTTCTTATGGAAAAAAGAAAGTCGGGATGGTGTATATGGTAGAGTGCTTGCCACTGGCCGGGTTCATTTCTCGGCCGGGAAAGTATATGAGTTTTGTCAGTAGATCCTCTCCGTAGACACTACTTACGCCAAAATCTGAGCAGCTTCAGGGTTAGCTATAAAACTAATCAGAGGTTTTTTTTGAAGAATACATTCTATTTTTCTTAATTTTTAACCCGACTTGATACTTAAACCATGGATGTGTTCAAGGCACAATATCACTCAACTGGATAACTTCTGCTCGGGGGAATAAAAGTAATATGAGAAAAATCTGAGTTGAAAAACTTGCGATGGATTTAGAAGTTGAAAATAGCTAGAGAAAGATGCAGCGTTAGTCAGGAGTAACGAAAGTCGTGGATAACTTCTGATATTTTTGTCGGTGCAGATTTTAACAAGTCTTAACCGACAAGTATTGAATACAATATCGATCACGAAAGAGGAACAAACCTGAACAATAGAAAGAAACTTTAAAATTTAGTAAAGTTGTTATGTCAAACTCTTTTGTGACTTACAACAAAAAGTAGTTTTGTTTGGCATTGTCTTTAAGTTGTACTTTTTGCTGCAATGATGCTTTTCCTTAAAGCCCACGCTTCTTGAATGAAACTTTTAGGAATTTACGAATTATTACTTGATGGCAGAGTTACTCGACCGTAGAACCCCCTAGAGATGAGATCAATAAAAAGGTGTCAAGTTGCTCTCAGAGGAAACGTTTCGCGTAAATTAAAAGGGAAATAAACAATTAAGAGCTGTCTAACTCATTTAGTGGGTTGTCGTGTTCAAATCAATTTCAATGTAGCAGAGCTTTTGGGTAACCTGCGTTAATCTATCGAGCGAGCCTACCACAATTATTGCTACCAGGTTTAAACCTGCTGGTTTAGAGCACGGCAATTCACCGGAGCAGGTGATTCTTTTCAGCTTGAATGAGTTCTTTGTGATGTGAGGCAGGAATTCTTGTAATATTTTATGAGCAACTGTGAATACAATTCTATGTACAACGAACACACTTCACTCCACTGACACACTGTGAAAGGTAAGTACGACAGTTAACAAGTTTGAAATTCAGTTTCCCTTTTTGACTTTGGTCGTTTTCTATTGTTTGTTTTCATAAGTTAAACTGTTTAACACTTCCTACTAACATCTGCGGGTTGTTTTATAAACAAAATGAGGTTTTATAGCTTTTTTAACGGGCATTTTCTGTGAATTATGTGATGATAATTTGCCTCTGAAATGGGAGGGCCGGTAACTAAAGAAATTGCTTTAACAATTCTTTGGTTATTAGGTTAGCTAGTTTTCGCCAATTTCTGAATGATAGGAAAATGAAGGATTGTCAATTTTGTCCGCGATTTAGTTTGTTATAGAACTCACTGACAGTTATATAATTGTTCATAATCATAATAAACAAACTAAAGTGTTAAATCCGGTTTTGAACTGACAAAAAGGAAGTTAAACTGTTTTTAAAATATTTCCTGCTGATATCTACAGGTTGTTTTGAAATTTAAGAATAGTTTTCAAAGAATTTCCAATGGGCGTTTTGTAGTTTTGTGCAATAATCTGTGTGCCTCTGAAAAACTAGGGAGGGTCGACAAACAAAATAAATTTTCCTTATCAATATCAGTTTTTAGCCAGCCTATCAGTGTACGCCATGCAATTTCTGAATCATTGAAAGAAGAATGAAGATTTGTCATCGTTCGTTATAAAACTTACTGATAGTTTTATAATTGTTCGTAATCATAATAAACAAATAGAAGTGTTAAAGGAAGGGAACTCTTTAATTTTTCAATCGAAGCAAATTTTCCAAGCCCTCCTCATCTCGTTATCACTTAAAGATATTTTGAAGCAAAATTGTCTCCTAATCTAATGAGCACTCTTCTTCGAAACAGAATCTTGTCAACACACTACTATTCTATTTAAAGCCTTGCACACAGTTGGTCGTTTTGATTTAGAAACAGAGATTTTTTAGTACTCGCGGGTACGAAAATGCTACTTTAAAAAATATGACGTCATACTTTCTATTCAGGCACTCTGCTCGAGATAGTTTGAACGGCTGAGCGACACTTCAATTTTGTTTCTAGCCATTCGTGATAGACTTAACCCCACGCTCGTAACTATCTTATTGTTGGACTCACAAAAATGGGGAAGGAACGTATTCATTTCAGTAGAACCCAGCTCTTAGACCAACTTTCATTTAAAACCAGTGATAAAATTTGTTGGTTCTTTTAGTAAGGTACAGTTTATACCCATGAGAGCGATAATGGTTTCAACAGATGACAAAAAACAATCTTGTCGTTTGAACGTAAGGAATTAAGTCAGGAAACGCAGAGAACATTACTTGGGAAAACAGGGGTAGAGGGGGTAAGGGGGGGGTATGGGGCACCAATAGGCTATAGGTGGGCTACACAACGTAATGCCATGGGGTGAAGTGGGATGGGGGGCGCCCTTTAGTGTCCACCTAAACAAGAACCCTAATATATCTTAGATCTATTTCTATAATAGTGTTGTGAGGGAGGGTTGGAGGACGCCCCCTGGTGCTTTTCCTGGATCTATTTTCCTGGATCTATTTTTATAGTGCCATGGAGGGTGGGGGTGGGGTGGGGTTTTTCTACCTATGCATCACTCTTTATTAGCCCACACCGTCTAGTGATATTATTTTTTGTAACAACTGGCAGATCAAGATGAAGGTACAAATTGTTCTATTCGTTACTGTTGCGCTGGCTTACTCAGCATATGCCAAGCACATTCATGACGGTAAGTGTGACTACCAAGTTGTCTGGCTGCCAAGTTGCGTGGCTGCCAAGTTGTCTTCTTTACTTTTATAAAGAATAAACACGACAAACAACACCTAAACAGGTTCAGGTCTGTAGTTCACATTTTCTGGTAGAATTGAAAATCGGCGGCGCAGTGGACGAGCGCTTAGCGTGTTCGACTGGTAATCCTAAGGTTGCGAGTTCGAGCCCCGGTCAGACCACTGTGTTGTGTCCTTGAGCAAGAAACTTAACACGGCAGTCGACTCAGCTGCATAACTGAGTACCAGTTCTGCTGGGAGCTAACCTACGATGGATTAGTGTCTTGTCCAGGAAGAGTTAAAAACTCTATTCCGCTTGACACTACAGATACCGGAGACAAGCGCCGGCCTAAAGAGCCATTTGGCTCAAGGAAGGACTTATTTGTTGGTAGAAAGTTTTATTTTGCGTATGCCTGATAACTTTACTTCTTTCTTAGATGAAATTAAGATAACAGTTAGGCACAGTCAGCCTCTTAACCCTTCCAGCCCAGGCCAATTGATCAATATCTACCTTCTCCTTACATAACTCATACAAAACAAGATATTTTGTAATAAGAAAATTGAAATTGATCAAACAAAGAAAATCACTGCGGATGAAAAGCAAATTTCTCCTAATCTAGTTTTTATGTAAAGTATGGTTCTAGGTTGGGAGAATTCAGCAACACATCATTTGACGGGTTTAGAGCTACAAGGTTTAGGAAGAATACAAATATACACTGCTCAGCTAATTTTACTTTGAAGCCAATTAAGCATAGATAAAATATCTAAGTAAAAAGCTCTCCTCTTTGGTAGAAAAGGTTGCACACATATCTTGTACGATATTTATGCGCAAAAGTTTCTCGAGATAACCTAGTTAAGGTAAGAGAGACAGTACATGTACGACCACGAGTTTTAAGTTTTTAATTTGCCCTAAAAAGAACCTTCTTTGTCGAAAAGCAGATGATATTGGGAGGATAACATTTTTGCCTAAATAACCTTTCTATATAGATGAGAAAGTTTAGCAGTATGTGTATCTTTGTTCATTTAACAGCTGCCAAACGTTGCTGCCCGCCACCACCCCCACCCCCATACCCTCCACCGCCGCCACCGCCACCAGCAGCTCCAGGCCCCCCTGGCGCGCCCGGATGTATGGGACCTCCCGGTTCTGTGGGATGCGTGGGACCTAAGGGCTGCCCTGGCATGCAAGGCCCCCCCGGCCCTCCGGGACCCCCTGGCCCTGCTGGACTACCTGCCCCACCGCCTTGCTCCGGATAGATAAAAAAACCACAACGTGGAAAGATATATTAAATGAACTCAGTAAACAAGAAATGAACTTAAATCACTTTTTCCTTGCATTGAACATAAATGGAACATTCCTTTGTCTGCTTGTGTCTGTTCCTTTTTGGTTTAATTTAGCCCTTTTAATTGATAACTTAGACAAGTAGTTGAAGAAAAATTTAAAAATTTTAAAAATCCCAACTAAATTCCCTGGATCTTAGGAAAACAGTCTTTTTAGTCGCGGCTGATCGCTAATGTTCCAAACAGTCAAACAAATTTCTGGCGGAAACTATGGTGAAACCCAAAGAGTTGTAATTGTTCTTTATGTTTAGTTTTTCGTGGAAGTATCGAATGATGATAACCCAGGATCATGACTATTAACGATGCAATTTTTGTCATTTTATTTTCTTTTTCGCTTCACCATCAATAAAACTATAGTTTAAACGCCGATAATAATCAAATAAATAGCAGGGACAATACAACAGCGTCAATCGATTACTGCAATATATAGTTAACTGTTGATATCAAAACCCCAAATCTATCTTTCATTTTTCTTTGAGATTTTCAGGCCGGCATACACCATTCTCGTGCCCAGAGCCAATCGCTTCTCTTAGCCGGCCGGGCCTTCGCACGAGAAAACGTGAAGGCGAACGCGTGCGAAGCCCCGCCGGCTAAGAGCAGCGATGGGCCATGGGGACGAGAATGGGCATACACCAAAAAAGAGGCGCAATTCACGCAGTTTTGCTCGCCCCATTTCCCGCGCGTTCAAAACCTTAAGCAAAAAATATCCCGGTTAAACATCAGCGAGCGCATTGATTTTTGCCAGCGCATTGACTTTTTTATCTTTTAAATAAATATATCTAAGGGAAAAAATCGAGAAGTTTGTTCCCTTTTGCGAAACAATAAACAGAGTGACAAGCAATTCGGTTGGTGGCTTTTTGCGACACTTGAGACTCTTTTTTACATGCCAAAGCTTAGTGTTGTGTGGTAGTTAGCGGGTAGATTTACTCCCAAACCAACAAAAAGTTATGAACCCAAAAAAGCGCCCTCCCTCACTGAATTTTTGAAAACTTTGATGATGAACTGGGATGTTTTTTAAGCAGCGTATTTTATTTCATGAAATTTAGGCGACACGTTAATTTAGTGATTTTTTTGGTTTAACTTATGGACAAAAAGTCACTTAATTTTCGCGACTTGTCTTGCGGATTATTCTCCTCGTGAACTGCGTCAAGTTTTTCATTTAGTTGCGGATTCCTAAGCTGTTTGTAAGCGTGGAAACCGCGTACTCCATATGTGAATGCCGGCAAAATTGAATATGGGCGAAGAGTTCATTCTGTAACGTGTTCAATTAGATATAGTGACACTTATTTTTAGGCGAATTCTCAAAAAATTCGGCTTAATTCGCTCAAACAAGGTGTCGCCAAAATTTCATGTAATAAGATATGTAACGCATAGCGAACAACTGCTTTGGCTTGATAGAAACACTGTTTGCCCTAATTCTTTCTCAAAGAAACACTGGACGAAAAAACGGATTTGCACTGTAGTAAATATGTAGGTGCAGCCATAGTAAAGACCGTATTTACTCAATTTTGATCAACTTTGCTCAAACGTAAACTTTGTTTCTGCACCATATTTACAAATGGAACAAACATGGTGAAGGCCGCATTTACATTAAATTTGCTCAATTAACAAATACGATGTAATACATGAATTTACCATAGGATTTGCGCAGCAGCAGATACCAGGTTAAATACAAAGTTTGCGACGATTTCAATCAAATTTGTTACCATTGGAAAGTCCGATTTTACTCTCTTGTTAAATTTATGGTAAAACCTGAATTTGCCGCTAGCAGTCACGGCAGTAAATTTGATAGCGTATTCTATATTTGCCCTTCCACATATCAAATTTACCATATTGCAAATACGTGAAAATTATGTAAACAATCAAATTTGCAGTGATCACAAATTAGGATTCGCTTCCCCGTTAATCGCGATTTTCATGGCAGCCGTTGCTCTTGAAATTATAAACAGTAATGCGCGGGGCGAGAATTCGGGACAACACAGAAGCACGACATTGGTAAGCCATTTTTATTAAAGAGTAACATCTTCAAATATACAGTTCAATAAAAACATAACCGAGTGCTAAGCTTGGAAAAAAAATTCATGAATCAACATGTCTATATTTCAGTGCTGTATATTTCACTGTTCTTTGCTTGTGTATCTACTTTCTTTACTATTTTGCTGTATTTTACACGTAATGATTTCTTAATCTTTGTTTCACATACACACAATCCCTAGTTCGACGTTGATGAATATGCCAAAAAATTCCAGTTATAGTAAACATTTTATTCTTTACAACAATCGGCAAAATAACCTCCTAACCTTCCCGATCGCGACTCGGTGAATATATCTGTTCCAAATTGTATTATGCAAAGAGCTAAAAAAACAAGCCCAGTACATGCAAAATACTTCTTTATCAATGGCTAATCATGTTTTTTTGCACAAATTCAACTACTCATTTTCAATGTGCTTACTAGCACATATTAAATCCAAATGCGGTCTAAATTAAGTCCATAAAAACCCCGTTTAGCTTGTGTAGTTTTGTTTAACTGGCTGTGACTGTCAACTGAAAAAGTAATATTCGATAGCACCAGCTACAATTTTGTATGGCATGAACAAACTTTAAAAGGAAAAACATGGTTGAAAAAATATTTCACTTAACTGAAAATGAGGCTTTAGTGTAAAGTAAAAATACACATCAACGTTATTAAACACATTGAGAAATCGAAGTTGAACTTATATTGATTAGTCCTTGTTGTATGATGGATGTACTCATCATTTTTTGGAAGTCAAATTGGCAACTTAAAAGTTTTAAGGGTTTTTTGGCATTTTCGTACTTTTCTGCAGTTAAGTTTTCTTTTGCCTTTCAAAAAATCAATTATCTTTAGGTATTTTTTAGAGCTGAAATATTTCATGTCTTGGTGTTTTTCACAGCTCCTGGGCCCGTTTCCTCAAAACCCTGGTTAACCTAATTCAGGATTAACTCTTATCAAAACTTATGGGTTATCATTGTAATTAACACTGGGTTAGTGCTAATAATTAGTTGAGGAACCAGGCCCAGATGAGGATTTCCACCCATTTTCCTTCGAACTAGACCCTACTGAGCACTGCCCATTGGGGAGCATCAATTGGGGCAGCTCTTAAAGAGTTTGCCCCTCTCTTCGTTCAAACAGCATATTTTGTGCTTTTGGGCCCCTAAATTTTCTAACTTTCCGATCAAGTGAGGCCATCAAGTTGTTGGCCTCCTCACTGCGCCAAGGCAGTTTGTGCTTGATCAGCACTTTGGGGTCCCTTTCTTCCCCACTGCTGTCACTGCCAGTTTCTCTTCCTTCTTTCTCTTCTTCAGAGGCTGTATGCTCAGAGGACATATAATCGTTTCTCATGATCTCCTCCAGTCTTTGTTTGTTTTCCTCTGTTATTGAGGAAGACTCATTCAGAGCCTTTGTGTAGAGAGTCCTTTTCTGAAAAGGCAATAAAATCTAATCAGAACTAATTAACAACAATTCTTTTAGGAAAACTTATATGGGCTGTAATTGCACAGGACAAAGGGGGAAGTTCGACTTCCTAACACTGTTTGCCAGAAGGCTCCCATGGAAATCATATATATATAAGGAAAGGAAATATATTGGGCCACAAAATTATCATTGGAGCAGGGGTTGGATTCAGTAGAAACTTGGGCAAAATAAATCAATAAAATGTAATGCAGTTTTTTGTGAACACCCTTCAGAAATATTGCATTATCAGCTTGCCATTGCATTATCAAATGTTTCTCTTAGAAGTCCACTGAGGACTTTTTAATAAATACTTACCATATTTATTCTACTTCGCTTTCTTTGCCTACTTTTCACCTCCTCATCTTTTTCTTCTCTCTTTGCTTGTGCTCTCGCTTCTTAGTGCGGAAATGGACATGCATTGCAGCTACAACAGATTAAAATATTCTCTGCTTTTGAGCTTTTACCAGTCACAAATGTTACAAAACTAACTTTGTCTATCCAATATGTTTATGTACAATTAAACAAACACAAAAATGAGGGTTTTGAAAAACAGCATTTTATTTTAAAAAAAATAACCAATCATAAAAAATTATGCACTTTATACAAGAACTCAAAATATAGATACTAATGCCACAAAAATAATGGGAATAACAAACAAACATATAAACCTAAATGACCAGTGACTTTGAGCACTAAACATTCAATGAAAGAGCACAATCCAAGGAAATTACCAGAACATTATCAAATGATATACCTTTAACAGTTACAGCTGGCGTTTCCTTGTCTGTACTGCGAACACCCTCATAAACAGTACGATTTACTTCCATGTTCGCACCCTCATTAAATCTAAAAATATGTGGTAAACAGGATTAAGCACAGCCCCTTTTGATGCGATGCTACCCTGCTATAATAATTTCCAATATTATAAAATTATCTTGATGAGCTAAAAAAGTCTGAAAATGAAAAGACTGACCCATTGAGAAAAATTAAAGTGATGAAAGGTATTACTGTCTCCAAATATCCATCGTTAGAGAAGAACATAACTGACAGTACTCTGGATAATTTGTAAGAAATTTGGAGGCTAGGCAGTAACTTCCAAATAAAGTAACTTCCGAACTAAATTATCTACTCAAGTTAACTGGTTAGTTGTTGTAATGGCACTCGCATCACTCAAAATAGAAAATTTTGAAAAACTCAATACTTATATTAGTATACAATGTGCCCTAGCTCCTCTATATATTTATTTTAAAAATATATATATTTATTTTAAAAATACAAAAAGTTTAACATTCATAAGAGCAGTTTAAGATAGATTAAATTCTATTTTGATTCTATGAAACTAATATTTGTTTGCAAAATCTTAACTTGCCATAAGAAGCATATTTCCAACTGACAGGTTTTGTTAGCCCTTTTCCAACTAACCTTTTAAAAATATATATAAAAAATTGCCAACTTGTGAAATAAAGAACATTCCGAGAATCTACTCAGACTTCAAGACAAACAAAATGAATGGTCACTTTCTGGGATTTAGTTAACTGGTTCAAAAGTTAGGACACTATGGGTTAATTTGAATCTGGTTTCAGTAAGGAAAGGGTTAAAAAGAGAAGATATTACTAGTTGGTTTTCATCTACTTTAGGGGACTATTCTTCGAGTGAAGCACTAACCCAAGATTAAAATTCCATATCAATGGTTGCTCGCCATTCTCCTCATCCTGACTTACATCTCTGTAGATCTCTCTTACATGAGCCTGGAAATGGCAACAAAAGAGTGACTGTTTTTTACAATTTAAAAAGGATGTAACCAACATATGCTCTTACTTGTATACATGTTTTGTTCTCAAGAGGAAGGGAGTTGTCAATTTTGTTGGCACAGTATAGACTTTACACACTTTTTTAAAGAACCTGAGCAAAGATTTGCCTAAATTTTCATTTTGCTGTTTATTTTATCCTAAATGCAGTTCAAGCCCCACTTTTTGAGCCATGTCACCAATTCAGGTTCCAACTAAAAAATTATTAAACAACTTTAAAAAACTTTTGCCCTGCTCGACTGATTTTTACCCTCCCACTCTAGCTGTTTTTAAGTGTACCAATGGCCTATAGCATGTAGAGTGCATAAACAACTCCAAATATAGCCTCACATGCACAAGGCTTAAATCACAGAAACTTGTTTGTTCTTAAAAAATGTTTGTCTTATTATTAATGAAAAAAGCTCTATAGTCTGTAAGTCAAGTTTAATTCCGACTGTTCGGTTTGTTTTCATTTATCATTTCGTACATTGGTTGACATTACAAAAGTGTGGTCTGATAGTGCTGTTCTCATTTGGACTTGTATGATAGTGCTGTTCTCATTTGGACTTGTTTTCATTTCAAGTTCAAATGCATAAAGAATAATATATTTGTGGTTCCACGTTTGATTAGATTCAGTTTCTGTCGACAAACATAGGGGGAAAAAAGTAGAACTTGGCTAGGCTACCACAGGCAAGTAATTCCTAGAGCATTTGTTGGATTTGAGTCATGGTAAGTAGCAGAACCGAGTTGGCTATAAATCATCTCGTATCCAACATGGCAACAAGCGCGGCGAATTGTTTAGTATTAATATTATCGATACTTGAAAATAATTACAATTTATTCAGAACCAGAATTTAACTTTACATCCGCCGAATCGTTCCAGATACTCAAACTAAAGCAGGAGAGCCGGCTAGCAGGCTAATGATGGTTGCCGTCCCAAGGCCAAGAACTGAATCAGTATAAACTTAAGTCTTGTGCACGCCAAATTAACAACAAATTCCTTTTAAATATCAATATAAATATTTCGTGAAGATTTTCTCACCATTCTGCTCTCTCTGGCCGTAGATCTTACTCCAATTTTCTGGTGGTTTTCCTTTCCTCCCTGCTTAATGCAGCTGATGACACGAGGGTTTGTTCTCCCACAAAGGACGCCATATTGAAGTTTTGGTAGTGATCACGTGGTCTCACCAGACGTTGGCCAACGTTCAGTGAAACCACGTGACACCCATGTAGATTCAACAGTGTGCCAAAATCGAAGCAAATGTGGAATTCACCGAAGTGTTTCGATGTATTTGCTCAACAACGCAAATTCAACATTTACTCTTACCTTTGAAACAACAGCGAATATTACGCAAATCTGTTGCTTTTTTACTCCCCTAGTAAATGTGTAGTAAATAAAGCGCAAAAACTATATTTACTGTGTCAAGTAAATTTAAAAGCAAATTTGAGGTAAAGTTTAAAATTTACTACAAATCTACTTTAGACGCAAATGTGCAAAATTGCTCTTCATATACCGTTAGTAAACTTGAAGCAAATATCGACTACTAGATTTGCATCAAATTTGCTAACGTGTCAGATGAGAGTAAATCCGTTTTTTCGTCCAGTGAAACCCTTAGGCCGTGAAAATCAAAGCTAAGAGCCCAATTCTACGAGATAAACCCATCGAATATGGTGGGTTCATAGGTTTCAATGTCCTTTTCAAGTTGGATTTTCCAATGGAAACGAAACAAACTGGAATCAGTTTTCGCATGTATTGGTAGCAAAAATCGTTTTGGTCGATCTCAGTTGTTCAACTAAAATTGGTATTTGGCGAGACGAATAACATAAACTGGCGTCTTGATAACTAGTCGTATTTACCCAGAAAAAACGAATCCCGCCTTATGGTCACCTCGTTATAACGGCCAATTTCGTTTAGTCCGCCGGGTGAATGGCAATACTTTTTCTTATCAACAAAACTCATTGATACGTCGATCGCCCCGTTTTTACGGCAATTTTTTTTGGCCCGTAGTTGACCGTATTAACGGAGTACCACTGTATAAATGCGCAGAAGAACGAAAAAGTTGCAGTTAACAACGTAAAAGTATGTGAGACAAGAGAGGAAAATGCACGCTAATTTTGAGGAGCATTTTTTCTAGCGATAAAACTACTGCCTCGAGGTAAGATAAAGTTGTCTGTAGGTATGACGTAATTGAAACAGTGCCAGCGAGATTAGGGTCCAGCACAGCTTAGTTCCTTCTGACCCGCGAGGCTTCGGTGCCAATTTACTTGCTGTATCCATACCAATAGTACGCATGTGCAACACTACAGATTTTACACATCCCGAGCCAGATCCCACGCAATTTCGTTCCCAGAGCCACGATCCTTTTGGTCAGCGCGCTGATTGGGTCTCAAGCCTTACGCTTATGTCACACATGTACGGTGAAACCATTGAAGTGCGCCAGACAAAAGGGTAAAGCCCTTTACTTTGCAAACCATTAATTAACCCTATCAATAAATTTACAACATACACCCCTTTTTTATAAGAACAACTTTATAATAACAACGCGTACGAGGCTCAGATTGGCCTAAACTTAAGAACAGTTTAAGAACAGGCTGAGGCTCGGGGCCGAGTTTTTGAAAGGCAACACAAAAGTTGGTTCGATTTTGTCCGGCGCAGAAATTTGTAATTTCGCTAATACAGCGGAGTTCTGAGATAATCAGCACAAGTAACTTAATTTGACCAAGGTAAGAGTTTGAATATGAAACCAATCCTGGGATAGTCACTGGAAATCGTCGCGGAAAAATGAATCAGGGGATGAAGTGATCAAGAATACACCCGCCAAGCAATCCGTTTTCAAAATTATACATGTATTACAGTACCTTAGACTTAAACCACACATAGAAATAAGAACAAATTAAGAACAATTTGAGGCTCAAATCACCAAAAAATTAAGAACAATGAGCCTCGGAAAAATTCAGTGGTTCTTATAAAAAAAAGCGTGTATAAGCTTGTAGGTATTAGTTCGGGGTCTGAAAGCTAAACCAGACAGTAAGTAAAATATCCTTAGGATCAAAACAATAGTCCTTAAAAAAAGTCGCTTGCACGTACAATGTACGAAACGCGTGTAGTTTTTAAGTTCAGAGTTTACAAAAATTTTCTAAATCCTAAGGAGTTTTTTCAAACACCTTCAATTGTTTGTAGTTTTCCTTTTTATAACTTTCGGTTAGTTGATCAATAAGTCGAAAGATGAGTTCATCAACCCTATCCATAGATAAAATAATCAAACTTTCCGGAATATAAATACCCTACCATATTTGGTTGACTTCTAATCTTTCGCAAGAGTTTGTTTTTGATAACAAATTTGCAATAAAAAACCTGAAAGAGCTCTGTGCGAGCACAAAACTCGATTTCATTACTTTTTTTCCCCTCTTTCTTTCGCGTTTTATTCTTCCGAAAACGAAGGGCCGAAAGCGAAAGAACATATAAAAGTTGTGCATGTGTTGACATTGCAATTAAATCTTCCAGACAATCAAGAACAGGTTTTAACATTTGTACCTGATTTGTTTTGCAATTCGTGTTTTTATATCAATTAAAATGTTAACTCAATTACTTAAGAAAAAGAAAAGCTAACTCGACAATCTCGAGTAACTCTGTGAGATTAAATTTCTAAGGAATTTTAGACTATTTCATTTGTAGAACTGACAATATTTGACTTTCTCGACAAACTAGCAACCGAGGTGGTGTCGGAGGGTTTCGTATTTGCATCGGTTCCCTTTTTTTGGCTTTTATAAGGCCGGAACTGATTGCTGACATTTCGCTCTCGGTTTTGTTCTAACTTTATCAAGTTTAGTTTTTTCGGTTAAAGAACTTTCTTATGTTGTGTCTTAACTATTTTAGAATAAACTCTTCTAGTTAACCATGTCATTAAGATTATTTTATATCATCTGTGGAGTTTCACTCTGCTCATGCACAAACAAAAACAAACATGGAAGAGGCGACAAAATAGTTCTAAAAATCGCACGGCAGTAAGAAGCAAAAGAACCGCTCTTTGTTGGAGGTTTGCGCTTTACAAGAGCAGATACCGTCAAACAGCTAAAGATTATGGTCGGTTTGGTTTAGCGACTTGAAGAAGAAACCAAACTTTAGGTTTCGTTTGTTTTTAATCAATTTTGAAATTCATAGACTTTACATGTAAAAGAACCAGCAAAGTTTATCAAAATATTTTATTTTTAAGAGGGATTTTGCACTTGTTTTCTTTTAATGATTGGCCGACTGAAATTTCAACACGATAGCGTAATTTAGATTAAGGACGGCGTTACTTTGTTGTTCGCTGTGCTCATTAGTTCACCGTTTGGATTTTTCAGTAGAGGTAAGTAAATTTCGCTTTTGTCTTTAAAACCACGTTTCTCCATGCAAGATAAAACAGTAAAGGACATTCTGAAATCAATTTTTTCTGTGGTTGTGTTGTAGCTCTGTTAACGAATTTTGCTTAAATTGTTCTTTTTTAAAAACTTTCTTTCTTTCTTAGTTAGAACTATTAGCAAAGCAAACATGGTAGTAATACATTTTGAATAAAAAGTGTTGGAGAAATCTCACCAAGCACGCACTTTTACAGTAAACGTTTCCTTTGTTGGTTTGCTGAGGCCCTACATGTATTTATTCTTGTTTGTTGGAATATAAACTGCTATTTTAGTTTATATGTCATCCTGAATGCGCCTCCATTAATAAGGGGGTAAACCTAACCTTGTACAATACGCGTTGATGACTTACAGACTTATTTGAAGAGTGGCGCACAAGTATATATTTGGGTCTTACTCCAACTAGGAAATCAAATTCGGGCAAAACTTTTTAAAAAAAAATCAGTTTATGGGACTTAAATGGCTATGTAAAGGGCAAAACTGAATCAAATAAGAGTTCATGTTTAGCTGCAGTGTAGCTGCAGTTCATATTACTTGGCTGTTCAGTGAAACACGAGAGGTTGGGCACTAGTTTGCTGTTCCGCTTTAGCTGAATAAAGACCGACACATACCAACCAATTTCTTGTCGTGAAGCTCCCAAATTTTGGTAGGCATCATTTTGTCGGAACAAAAAGACTGGTACACATGTACCGGCCAATTATTTGCCACGGATACTTTTGTGTTCATGTCTAAAACAGTTGATATTCGATCCCTATTTTTCTTTATCTTTGGTGCGAAAATTTTTCTCACCAGTTATTTCCAGTTCTGAACCTATTTCAGCCAGTGCCTTAGTTTCTTGTTTCTGTCGCTGCCACACATCTACTAGAAGCTGTATACTTTTAATGTCTATCGATTATTATCGTCCACTCAAACACTAGTAACTACTAGCACCTTGCTGTGACCTTTAATGATTTTCTCTGCGTGATGAATGCTGGTTTGTGATTGGTCAAACCAAGATCTTTGATCCCTCATTTCGTCTAAACAGTTGTATTTTTTTCATCGATGACGTTTTTGGTATCAAATTAAGATAAACAATCCTTTTAACGACGAAAAACTTTGTTTAAATTTGTCGAGACCCAATATTTGTTGCTGAGAAAAATTGGGAGCTTCGTGTGGAACTTTGTAACTGAAGACGGCAAGAAAAAACCAACCACAGAGCGCAAAATTTGTAGGTTTTTTACCAAGCAAAAAAAGGAAAGAGACAGAAGCTAAATCAATTGAAATTTAAAACTCTGATCCTTTTATCTTCGTGATATACCACGTGGAATTGAAACCGAAAGAGAACTTAACCGAGCGATTTGATTATTGAAAAAATATATTTAGCGTACCATATAAATTTACAAATACATTACATGGTGATTATTTTCTTGCTGACTAGAATTTCTCCTTGGTTTAGACAAAAATGTACATCCGACTTGCCCTCTGCGTGGTGATTGCCCTGGCCTACATGGCCTCGGCCAAGTCAGGTGACTATCTCATCATATTACTGTAACTACTTTATTTACACGCTTTTTTGTAAGAACCAGTAAATTTGGCTGAGGTTTGTTGTTCTTAATTTTTTGGCGATTTGAGCCAAAGTATACAAGAAACTAGACCTGATGTGCCAAGCTAATGCCTTTATTAAAATGGACTCCATCATCCTACAGTATTCTTCATACTGAATATTTTCAAGGATCCCCTTCAGGGGTTAACTTTTCTTCAACACCCCCTTTAAACCCCCTGGAAATAAGCACTTGTCGAATTGAACGAGTAAAGGAGACTGTATTCTTGGGAGTGGTTCTCAATGAACACCTCAACTGGAAAACTCATATTTCAAATGTCTCGAGGAAAATTTCCAAGTCCATTGGGATGATATAAAAATCTAGATTTTACCTTGGTTTTTCCTCATTACGAACTCTCTACTATAGCTTGGTTTATCCATATCTCATGTACTGCGTTTCTGTATGGGCGTCAACATATCCAACTAATTTAAATCGTATCATTATTCTTCAA